>PVJA010005191.1:0-80643 GCA_004027025.1 Myocastor coypus | reverse complement strand
TAATTACAATGCATGAAACACAGAGCTAGATTGGTGAGATGAGCTTTAGGAGGCTTAGATTCAATAGCCTCCAACATCACAAGCCACTGGTGGCTCACTGCAATTGCAGAACATTTGACTGTATATGTACCTGCTTCCTCTTAGTCCAAAGAGAAGTATATTTTTTTCCTTTTTTTTTTTTTTTTTCTAAGCAACATCAATAGGGAGGTGGGTCATGCCCACACACTGTACTCTGTAGAACGATTGTGAGGACAATATGCAGTATGTCAACTTTCAAAGAAATAAAGGGGAAAAGAAAAAAAAATAATGTTGATTTAGAAGGGTTAATGTTTAATTGTTTGATCAATCTTATATACCTATATGTGTTAATCTAAACTGATCTGATGATGAAAATATATAATATAACTCGTGTTAAATTTAAACAATAAAAAAAAAAAAAAAAAAAGAAGAATCCAGAAAAAGAAAGCCTGGCACAGAAAGCTAACATGCTGCTTCAGACATCACAAGCAGACAGGTCTGCAGAGCCTTGTGAGTGTGCGTAAGAAGGTGCAGGGGGATAGGCAGAGAGGGCACCCGCCTAGCCCCAGGAACAGCGACAAGGTGACAAGGGCGGCCAGTGGAGCAGCCTGCCATCTAGCAGCATGGACACCAGTTTCCACGGGGAAAGCACAGAAGGACCGTAGCACAGAAAGGAGAGGTGGGGACAGGGCCCCGCGGGGTGGGAAGGAAGAGGCAGTCTCAAGGGAGACGGGGCTCATCCACCTTGGCCCTATGTTTCAGGGCCACAGCCTGGTATTGGCTGAAGCTTCAGAACTCCACCCCACCCTTACCTAGCGGTGGGCCAGAATTCGTGGCAACATGGTCAGCCTGAAAACCACTGCTAAGTCCTCGTCTGGCACAAGGAAAGACAAAGAAGCATCTATAAAAGCCGGACCTCAAAGAACCCCCAGAAAGAAGCGTCCAGGGAGCACGTGTTCATAGCAGTGATGAATACAGTCTACAGGGCAGGAGTTATAAGGAACGAGATCGGAAGCGCCTTGTTAGGATCGTACACTGCACAGAACTCAGGAAAAATCTGCTCAGTATTGAAAGAAATATGGCTTTAAAATTCGTCTCTGAAGTTTTCACTCCCTTCCCTCTGAAAGGTAGGATTCCCCTCCAGCTGAAGGCTTTCTTTCAGTGACTTATTTCTAAGGAACAGACAGATGCAGAATGGCGCTGCATGGCTTGTAGTGAGGTGTCTCCTCCGCCTGCCTCTCCCTCATGCCTGCCCTTTCTTCCTCTTTCAGCTTCTCCCTGTTGTTCATGGGAAGAAGCCAGGCTGCCTGCTGGAAGCCCACCTGGACACTCAGGAAGCCCCCTGTTGGGCACACACAAAGGCCATGGGCTGGGCTCCAGCAGCCCCAACCTGCCAGCAGAGGGGACGAACCACTGAAAACCCCATTAGCTAGGCCATGCACCACGTGCCAGATTAACCAGCAATCTGATCTGAGGTGGGAGGCTAGAGAACCTGTGCTACAACATCCTATAACTCAGTGGTTTCCCAGTCTCTTATTTTCAAGTACTACTCTTGATAGAATGACAGTAACTGAGTTTACACAAGGAGCAGTATATATCAAAAAGATAAGAGTGACATGTATTCCAAACATAATTTTAGCGTTACATTGTGCTATAATCAATATGCTGAACCCCTTGAAGGTTCTTAAGACCAATATCTGATTCATCCTGTGTATATCAGTGTATGGTTTTGCTATTGATATATTTTCTGCTTTATCTGCTCAAGGAGATTATGGGGCTACAGAGGAAAGGGATTGAAGATACACGGTGTGCCTAAGGAGAGTCTCCTAGAGAGATGGTCGCGACTCATCCAGATGGCTGACACTGACAACAGGTCTATAAATCACTGTACATGCTTTCAAAATAAATCCTGAGGGGATTTGACCTTGGGAGATACAAAAGTTCCATGTTCTGTTATTCAGGTCTTGCTTTCACTTGCCCTTAACCACCCTGCAGAAAAGTTTAACCACGAGGCATAAAATGTAAAGCTAGATTAGAATGCTGAGCTGTAAAAGGCTTAAATCAACAGCTTCCAACATTGCCAGTTTTACCATTAACCCACTATGATTACCAAACATTGGATTATGTATACAACTACTTTCTCTTTTTTTTTTTTTTAAGAATTTTTAATTTTTATTTATTTATTTTTTTCTTGTTTCAGAACCTTTGTTTGTTTATTCACTCATTTTTATGGCCAGCTCAGCCCGCTCTGAGGGCAGGGCTGGTGCAGCATGTGGTGCCGGGGATCGAACCGCGGTCCCTGAAGCCGCCCAAGCTTTCCCAAGCAGGGGCTTTAGACCACTGAGCCATCCTGCCGGGCCCCTACAACTACTTTCTCTTAGTTCAATGAGAAGAAATTTTGTTGTACCAATAATGATTAGAAAAATTATCATGTCTACACCCTGTGCACTGTATAACTACTAGGTGGACAACAATATGCATTGTGTCAAATATTGGTAATGTACTACTAATGTGCTTTGAAACTGTCACATTATTTCTTATTAAAAGTAAGAAAAGCAAGACTCAGCACATACAAAAACAAAAGGAATGACATCCTTGAAGTCATTACATTTTATTATCACTTATTAAGCACACACAGTTAACTACAAAGAACAGACAAAATATAGAGCAAAAGCAAGAGAGGACTGTCCCAAGTGACCAGGTACATCTCAGAAGGAAAGCAGCAGAAATGACAAATGACTCTCGGCTGACTCACTCGCAGAAGCAACGTGGGCTTTGGGGCTGTGGAGCCATGTCATTGCACACCTGGGGGGAAGAACTGTCAGCACCCAGAGCCAGGAAAACCGCCTTCAGTGCGGGCAATGAGGACATTTTCACTGTACTCAAGCCAGAGTTACCAGTGACAGGCACTTAGCAGGGAGACTGTCAGAAACTTTCTGTCAGGAAGCAGGGAAACAATCCCGGAAAAGAAGGCGGGAAAGGCGAGAAAGAACAGCAGAAGCAGAAAATGGCAAGGACAAAGATGGAAATTTAAAACACAACAGCTAAAAATTAGCAGTGCATCTCATTAATTAAATTATAAGAAAAATAAATTAGGAAGAGAATACTTCAGATAATGAGCACGCAACTCGGTAGCTGCGATTACAGGCAGAATTCTAGAGTTCAAGGAGTAGATGCTAATTTTAGACTTTAGACATACAAGTGAAGACTCCTCGTTGGTCGCTTTTAATCTAGTCGAGGCTAAATGCATAGTGAGGAATGGAAGTCTATAATAACCCAAAGGTGATAAGAAAAGCAGGATAAGCACGTGACCTTGGGAAGTGCCAGCGTCCACAGGGACGAGGATGTGGGCAGTGTTCCCAGGGCCTACCTCTCCTGTGGGTGGGTGTGGCCTGGCAGTGGCAGCCCAGGGATTGTTTGTCCTTCTTTCTGCACAAGAAGATTTTGAGAACTGCTTCAGAAAGCGGCAGGAATGATGAGCCATGTTCCACATGAGGAGGGGATTGCCAAAGGGATTAATGGCAATGTGTCCACTATTATAACAAATTTTTAACAATTTAAACATTTACCATGCAATTTGACCACCTCTTCTATCTTCTGTTAACTAAAATTTTAAAGGAAAACAGGTGAGGGGATTAGTACCACCAGCCCTAAGACCTATCACAAGGTGTAGCAAGCTACAGGTGACGTGGCACAGACACAGGGCTCTGTGCTGGATGGGTGGAGCTCATCACGCATACGTGGGATGCTCCGTGGGCACCTCTGTGGGAGTACATGATTGTCACCAGTGAGCACGTTGCCCTAATCCACGCTTTGTACCCGAATTGATTCCATGGGATGGAGGAATTAATTGTGGAACGTAAAGCTTTCAAAACTATAGAATAAAATAGTTATTTTATTCAACCAGGCTAAAGGTTATTAGTATAAAAATAAAGATAGTCAGTAAGTTCATCTCCACTGCAGTTATGAATTTCCAACTGATTCAACCGCTAACTGGGTAAAAGCCATAGACAGGAAGAGAAGCAGCCAATGAACACACAGCACATCATGTACCCTGGTGACTGTCACAGAGGGGAACTGAGTCTCCCCACCCCCAGGTTGGCAATGTTTATAAGACAATGACATGTAAGTGCTGGTTATGACAGGCAGCAATGGGGACTATTGCTAGGGTACAGGTATCCCAGAGTATCTACTGTGGATAGCCACTGGAAACCCCTGATAGAGGTGTGTGTGTGTGTGTGTGTGTGTGTGTGTGTGTGTACACGTATCCACTCTCCTGGGTAGTCACTGAGGAAAACTCCCTAGTAGATGCATGCTCTAGGAGATCCATAAATCATAGCCACAGAAGTATTGTTGGGAACAGCCAAAAATGATAAACAACTCAATGTCCCATGACAGAGCAGTGGATAGTCATGCTGTATCTTAGTCATAGGCAGCTGGGAAATGGATGAGGCCAATCTATAGGTCTTAGAGCCGATGTTATCTTAATAATTTAATTTAAGCAAAACTTCCAAGTTATAGAAGCATTCAAGTAGATGCTTTCATTCCTATGCAGTTAAGGAGTCAGGAGACATGAGTGCCAGCTAGAAGCAAAGGCACGGAAAGGACAGATCTGAGCTTGGATGTAGCAGGGAAACCAGGGCAGATCATGCAGTGTGTGGAGGCTTAAAGGGCTTCTGTTTTTGGCATGGTGGTGGCCACCTGGTACTGGCTTAGTATTCTCCAAACAGAACATAGATGTTGCATATATTCTTGCTTGTGTAGAGCACACATTGTAAGTTTTAAATGTGCAGACAAACTTGGAAAAGACAGCTGCACTGGAACCCAAACCTGGACAGTGAATAGATGCTCTGGGCCTCCACAGACACCTTGGTTATGTGCCAGATGCTCTTCTGCCTGTGGCCACTTATACATCTACCCATGATACAGGGATGGAGGGGCTGATTGCTGATGTGCCATGATGCCCAGGGGAAGGACAACGGGGCCCTACCTGCCATGCTGAGGACCAAGCTGCAACTCAGCCAGTCTCTCCCTCTCCTTTGCCAACTGCATCCTGGTGACACCAACACCAGACACGTTTCTGACCTGGCCATCTGTCCCTGTCCAGGTTCAGCCCTTGCTTGTCCTGTCCTAACAAGTCGCCTTGCTTCACGGTCTCCACTAATCCCTCTTACCACACAGCTGCATCCCCTGGCTCCAGATCCCTGCTTTCAGGCTCCATCTAAACAAACATTAAATGTGTTGTGGTGGTCCAGGGTCCCTACTCAAGTCAGTCGGGCTCCTGTCCTCCCTCACTGTGCTGCCTTCCAATGCAGCAGCCACCCACCCATCTCTGCCATGCTGGGCTGTGCCCCCTCCAGGCATCAGCTGACACTGTTGAGCCCTCAGCTGGAGTCTGCCCAGGGTCTGTGTCTTGCCACTCTCAGTGGAAGTTTCTCACTCTGCCTGGGCTTACTTTATGCCCTCTTGGTCCTGAGGGTGGTGGGACTGGGTGTTGGCATCTAGCAAGGCCCTGGTCCTTGGGGTGCAGAGCTCGGAGGAGACTTAAGGTGGCTCTTATAAGGAGACATCTGTGAGCTGGAGTGCCATCTCGCCAGCACTCTGGCTTTCTCCAGCAAAATGTGACCTTCCCCAGCCCCCAAGCAATGTGTCACTGCTGTCCACATTAAGGGACCCAGCTAGGCAGGCCCTGGCTGCTGCCAGACTACACTGGCATGTGCTGTGTCCTGAGCATACAAAACTCTGAGCTCAGTGGGCCACAGGTATGTGCTGAGGGACATGTGCTCATGGAAGGGCACAGGTGGGCCAGCGGCAGCTCAGAGATCCTCCTGTGTGAGCTGGGATCTCAACTGCGATCTCAGACATTGTCCTCTTTTCCTGATCCCTCTGCATACACAGCACTCCTGGCCGAGGCAGACACCACTCCTGGGGCTTCTCCTTCCTCTGGATGCCGCATATGCACAGTGCTCTGCGTTAGTTCTTCCATGTCCATCCTATTGTCCCACTGTTTCCATGGCCTTAGTTCTCTGGGAAGCAAACACTGACTCCAAGGAAAGTGTGGGGTGGGAGCAGCGCCCTTCCTTCCTCTCCATCACATAGCCGCTGCTGTCTCATGCCTGCACAGACCATGATGCCTGCTCCCGGTGCCTGGTGCTGGCATCTTCCTCCGCAGGAAAGGACAACACAGGGGGACTGCCAGATCAAAGCCAGTGCTGCCTGACGAACAACCAGCGAAATGCTCCCCACGCAAGCTGCACTTTGCTAACCTGTCCCTTTTCCCTTGCCCTGCTGCATTTCCTGGAATTAAGCCAAATCTCATCCATAAAGAAACAAACTCCACAGACATGGCCTCCTGAGTCTCGTTCAAAGCATTCAAGTTCAAAAGCAAGTGAGAGAAAGCTGCGCCTCTCAGTCTAGCACTGGCAAGTAGGTGTGTGGACCCTCGGGAAAGTGGGGGAAGGGTGTAACCCAGTACTGCGCCAGGGAGCAGATGGGTGGATGCTTGGGAAAGTGGGGAGAAGGGGGTACCCCAGTCCAGCCCTGGTGTGCAGATAGGTGGACGCTCGGGAAAGTGGGGAGAAGGCTGCATCCTAGTCCAGTGCCCACCAGCAGGTGTGTGAATGCTGGGGAAAGCCGAGGGAGGGGGCGCTCACCTGGGTCCAGCACTGGTGAGCAAATGAATTGATGCTGCCGGAAGGCGAAGCCCATAATGCATTCGGTGCAGCACCACTTTCAGCCTTGCAATATTTCATTCATCGATTTTATTGTCAAATGAAAAGACGCTGGCTCCAAATGGCATTTACAGAGACAGATGGGGAGTGGCCTGGACTTCATGACTTGGTGTTTGCCTTCTGAAAAACTTGAACGCTACGTGGGTGGAAAGCACCAGGGTGCTCCAGGTGCTGCAGCTGAGGCCCGAGCTTCCCAAGTATCAGTCTTCAGCTCCCTCCGCCTGTGGCATGGGCACAGCTCAGCAGCCTGGGTGCCTGGGTGCCACCCCTACTCCTCTTCAGCCACCATGTAACAAACAATGTCAGCCTCCTGGGGACACAGTGCAGCGGGGAACAAGGCTAGAAGGAGCCCAGGCCTCAACAGCAGTGTCTGAGGAGTCTCCAGGTGGCCTGGGCCTCTGCAACTGTAGGAGCTGCTGTGATGCTGGGCACACAACACTCAGCCTCCGATCTCAGTTTTCACCCTTTCATCAGAGCTCTCATTTCTCCTCTGAGCCCAGGGCTCTGGCACTACACACTGCTGTGACCCTGCTATGGTTTGTGTCTAGGTGTCCCCTCAGAGCCTCATGTAGTCACGTGGCAGACTTCCAGAGTCTGTGATTAACTGAAGATCCACTGGGATTATGGGTGTGACTACTATTCCCAGCCTGGGGCAGAAAGCCTGAACGCAACTTAAGGGAGACAGACTTGCCCTCTGTTACCACTGTTGCTGTTGCTCTTGCCCTTTGATCTCTGCTTTTTGTTGCCACCATGAATGGTTGCTCTCAGCCATGTGCCACTCTGCCTTGGAGCCAGCTGAGTATGGACTGGGCCCTCCAGTAACTATGAGCTCAGTAAACCTTTCCTTCCTTCATTTCGGGTGTTGGGTATTGGTCCCAGCAATGAGAGAAGAGTAACTGAAACAGGATCGGTCTCTCCAGGCCCCAGCTCCACCCTGACCCCACATAGGACATCTTGACTCCAAGTCATCACATCGAAGACCCAGACACCTCACTTCCTTCCTAGGCCCCATGTTCAGGTAGCATATCACCTGCTGTAGCTTGACATCCACTAGCTGTCCAGATCTGATTGATAACTCCTTGGAAAGAATAGCTGGGCATGGTGGCACATGCCTGTAATCCCAGCACTTGGGAGGCTGACACAGGAGGATCAGTGCAAGTTCGAGACCAGCCTGGGCTACAGAAGTGAGCTCAAGGCTAGCCTGATCTGCACAGTGAGACCCTGTCTCAAAAAGATGAAAAAAGAGAGAAAGAAGGAAAGAAAGAAAGAAAGAAAGAAAGAAAGAAAGAAAGAAAGAAAGAAAGAAAAAGTAGCTGGGACATTAACTGAGTATTTCCTGGAAAGAAATGTCCTGCACACACACACACACACACACACACACACACACACACACACACACACATCACTGTGTGAGCAGTGAGGTCCTCAAGAAGCTGTCTGTGTAAGATGAGGCACCTCAAGGGAAGAGCTCGAGCCATGCCCAGGACACATGGACCACAGATGGCCGAGCCTGGTCATACCCGGGCTGGCCCCTGCTGCCTGAGAAGTCCCTGAGGTCCAGCTTTGCCCTCTCTTTCCACTGGTGGGGGCACATGGAGACATGTGCAGCAATGAGTAGGCTGACAGTCAGCATCGCTGCTGCAGTGAAGACCAAGGCACCTGATGCAGCTTCCCTGCACTCACTGGCTGATTTCCTACTGTCTCTGTTCTTCCAAGCACTGATTTTTGGTACCTTTTCTCCTTGCCTCCAACCTCTATGCCTCTCTTACAATAAAGCAGGCATGGGCCAGGCTAGACAACAAGGGAGCAGCAGGTATAAGGCTTGCCAGGAAGCCTCCTGGAGTGCAGTGTGCAGAGGGCTCCTGGCCTGTCCTCTCCTGCCACCACAACAGAGCATAGGAGAGAAGCAGAGAGTTCTGAGCTGGTCTCATGATCAATAATAGACAGGAAGTGGCCCTCAGCCTGGAGCTGGGGGAGTGCACATGACCACCTGGCGACAGCCGGAGCTTAGCAGCTAATCCTGCTTTGAGTTAGAGGTCATCACAGAGCTGATATGCTTGAGGGGCTCTGTATTTCCAAGCACACTATGCTCTCTACAGAGCAGAATGGCAGCTGACTGCAGACTCTGCTTTGCATGCAGAGAAAAATTCAGTGGCATACAGACAATAAGGACGGGGACAAGGAGAATAATAAAGAGAAACAAAAAGTTGCTCTTTCAGGTCCACACTTGCTAAGTACTTACTTCTCAACATCTAGGACAGTGGTTTCCAGCGAGGGGGCACTGACTCCTGGGGGAATCTGGGAATCATCTGTAACCATGGGTCCTGAGGTGGCAACTTTTCTGGACTAAGAAACCCCCACCAGACTGGCAGAGCACACCCTGTGTGTCTGGGTGGGTCCTGGGGTTCAGGGTTGCGCCTGTGCTTTACACCTCTGTGGGGCTGCCCTGTGCTGTAGTCCAGGAGTAGCCTCCTCGGCCACGACCCTCTGCAGCGTGGTACGTGCTGGTGGCCAGCAGACTGTGGCCTGATCCCCTGAAACAGTGAGCCATGCAAACCTCCTGAAAGGCCTGGCCCTGGCATTCAGTGTCAGTAGCAGGAAGCCTGCTGAATCTTTGTGGCCAATTCCATCTTCACTCAGTTAAGGGTGGTAAGGTTAAATGATACCCACTTTTGCACCCAAATCTTCCTGCAAGGGATAACATGCGAAGGCTTCTGGGAAGCAACTGCAGCACACATCGAGAGGGACCGGCACTGTTTTACTCCTACTTTTGCTAAAAAGCATTCATCACTAAGATAAGGATACCACCAGCATGCTGCTTGGAGTTGTCATGTGAGCCAGCAGCACAGGTGTATGTGTATTTCTGCACCCACAGCTGTCACACACAGGGGGATGAGCTGACTGCCTTGGTGTGTGTGGGGCTGAGCAGAACCCAGGACACAGGACTTGCAATGCTAACACAGGGACAATGCCGGGGAATCACTGAGGTGAGGCACTCAACACATTGGGCAGCAGCTGCAGGTAGGACAGGGCTCCTGCAGTCCCTCAGCACCTTCCACCACACACAGCTGGGCACACAGAAAGCCTGCAACCAGGATGGAGCTACTGCAGTTTCACGGCACCCTCTGCCACACACGGCTGAGCACACAGAAAGCATGCAGACAGGACAAGGCTCCTGTAGTCCCATGGCACCCTCTGCCACACACAGCCAGGCATACAGAAAGCGCTCTCATACTGTCACGTGATGGGGAGGGAGGAAAGAGGAGGCCGTGTTTTTAGGATTGGAACTGTTAATTCCATTCTATGTTCACGCTCCTCTCTAGAAATTCACGGTGACAGCCATCACCCTGAGGTCTGAAGATCTTTCATGCGCCTGGAGATTTCTGCCAAGTACCTTGCCAGCACAACTCTTTAGGGAAAAGTCGGTCGGCCTGGTTTCTGAAAAGAAGTCCCCACATCACAGGTCACGGGCATGAAGGACAGAGTGCCAAGGCAAATCAGTAGACCTTTACTGGATGGAAGGGCCTCAGCTGTGCACTGCTGGCTGTTGCATTTGGGAACATCATCAGACAGGTGCCACATCGAGGTACAATGCAAGAGACATAGCCCTCCCCATGCCTGGCCAGCCTTCCACAGGGATAGTCACCACCCCTACTGTGTGCACAAGTTCCAGTTCTTGCTTTGTCAGGACACAAATCCCCTGTGTCCTGACAGAATTCTGCACAGGTGGTCCTCAGGGCCATCTTGAACATCTGTTCTGAGAGGATAGCAATAACCAGGAAACAGCTCTCTTTTAGATTCATTTGTGGTCACAAGGGAAAACCGCACGAAGCTTACAGAACACAGCAGGGTGCTGTGCGTTTGCTGAAGTCCCCAGAGAATTCAGCTGTCAGCAAGATGGCACAGCGCTGTGCCCAAGCCCTGCTGCCCACTGCAGTCCTGAAGCACCTCTGTTCACAGGAGAAGAGAGAGCAAGGGGCCAGGGCACCTGCTTCTACAAGTCAAGGCAGATCATGGAGGATCCATCTCTGGCCCTCTCCCATCAGACAACACCCTCCACCGCTGGGACACACAGCCCCTCTCTCAGAAGCCCCCCTCCCTGAACCCCCTCTTATGGAAGCTCTCCTCGGTGTCCATGGCTCTGACTGTGTCAAGATCATTTCATTTCTCCTCACCAACATGGAGGAAGCTCCAATCACAAGTTTGGCAGGTGCTAGGGAGAGGGAGGGACAGGGGCACACTCTGCTCGTGACTGAGGGAGCAAGGAGAGGGATCATGGGAGCCGCCCTCAGTGGCACTGCTCTGCCAGGGCTTGCTAAATACCCAATGGCAACATAAATAAATAAATAAATAAATACCCAGTGGCTTCCATGGAACCCAAGTGCTGGGGGCCACCATGTGTGTCTGTGCCTCAGGGTCCCTCTCCATACTGCAGCAATGGGATTACCTTGTGCTCCTCTGACCAGAACTCAGCACCTGCAGGGCAGCCTGGGAAGCAGGATGCACTAACTGCCGTGGAGAGCTCCAAGTGCCCATGTGCCGTCCACATGCTCTCATCACCGCAAGAGGGAGAGGGCAAACTGCTGCTTAGGAACTGGCTTTGCAGTTGGCGCTCTGTGCCCTTGGCCAAGCCAATTAACCTCTTTGAACCACAATTTGTTCTGGAAACACAAAGAATGGCCAGACTCCCTGTGAACATTATAGGTGACAGCACAGCCGGTGCCTGGGCACGGTGCCTGAAGGGCCTAGGGATCCACACCAGGAGTATCTTTCCCGATCTCTGTCCTCCCTGCCCTCCAGCAGAGGCATAGCCCAAGCTGCCCTGTCTGGCTTCGCCAGCCATCTTCTCCTTCTGGCAAGGATGCTGGGGCTGGGGTCAGCCCCTTCTGCTCAGGGCAGCGGGGTATAAGCTGGCTCCAAGGACTGGTCCTTCTTCCCTCTTCACCACTGCTCCCAGATCATGTCGTGTCTCCTTTGTCACTTGAGTTCTGAGGCCAAATTTCCTCCCAGCAATCAGCTGAGCTGCAGAAATAGGAACTGGAGACAGCTTCCTTGTGCACCAGGATGAGACCAGCAGCTGGGTGCATGGGGTGCCCCAGGCCAGCCTGCTGTCACCTGGATTGTGCCTGGCCTCATGTTCATTGGATCACCCTCACACGGCTGCACCCCTCTGCCAGGCCCTGTGCCCCTTCAGAGCAGGAATGGGATCTCGCCTGCTGATATCTTCAATGCCTTGTACAGAACCAGGGGGTGCTCAAGGTGGGCTGTTGGATGGACAGATGGGTATGTGGACAAACAGAACAAGGGAAAAGAAGAGGGAGGAGAGGATCCCGATGGCAGGGGCACACATCCCCTAGGGTTACTGCTCTCACACCCTACCAGTCATTTCTGTAGCTCATGGGACTAGGACAGCTTGTATACTGGAGAAGCCACTAAATACTTGCCAATGGGAGAGAGGAACGAGCAAGTCAGCAAGTCTGAGCCCTCCCTTGGGAAACTGGCTGTGAGTGATCATTCCTCTCTGACAAATCAAGGCCTCTGAGATTCCTTCCAGATCAGCTTCCTCCATCAATTATTAGCCTATTTCAATACTCGTGCAAATTAAAACAAATGGAGAGGGATGCTAACAAAAATGCACATCTCCTGCAGGCCAAGCCACGAACAACACTCAGGGACAGGGACACGGCACAGTCTCCACACCCCGGGAGCTGTGAAATCCTAGAACAGTGCCTGCGCTGGTCACAGAAGGGTGACCACAGCAGGAAGAAGGAATAGGCATCCGCAGTGGCTTCTCAGGGCCCTCTACCCCAGCCACAGAGCGACTGTATCAATTAATCCCTCTCTGATCCCGATGTCAGAAATGCGAGCCTTTTATGACATAATAAAACAATTTTTATGGGCTCTTTCATCTTTCTCATGTCTTGAGGTATTTTTTTAATCACAAAGCATAAGGACAGGAAGTGAAGTAGGTATAAATCTCCTGCTCTACTCCCTGGCTCTTGCCCAGGCACCAGGCACTGTGAGTGCACCCTGAACTCACGGTGGTCCCTGTACCACAGGAGTGTTTACCATAATGCAGCCCTCGTCCAGCCTGGATGGCCTGCCTGCCGGGCCACCTTCTTCCTCTTAGGCCAAATTCACACTTCCAATAACTTTGTTTAATCTTTACCTCTGATGACTAAATAAAAAGTATCCCTTTTGTGGATGGGTCAAACAAGAGACAGACCCCAGGCATAAGTGTGACCTGCAGTGCTTCTCCCCAGCGGCAATAGGTCTTCACTCTATGTCTACAAGCACAGACGTTATTTTGATAATAACAACACAATGGGAACATTACTCTATGTTTTTACCTGTTTTTATAGCTGATCTGTAAAGATGTCACCAACATTTCCTATATCCATGTTTGGCATTTCATTCTTTTGTTCATTACTCTGTTGTACGGATAGCACAATATTTACCAAGTCTCTGCTCCCGTCAGCTGGGATGTTTTCAAAAATATTTTCTGTACAAGCAGCACTAAGATTGTCAGTGTCTTGGCGGAATCATTACGCTCCTCTTCCTGTGCACTTTATGGGTAAGATGTATTGCCTCACACACATTGTTTTAGAATACTAGCATTTACCAATGTCACTATACATTTTTCTCCATTTTAATGTTGCCGTTTATTCTGTTTAATGGACAAATTGTAGTTATTCAAAATGACTGTCCTTAAGAAACAACAGGAAAGCCCACACATCTCACGAGTCATGCCTTCTAAGGAGGGAAACTGCTATGTCAACAGACACACTGAACTTGGATTCGTCTTCTGAATTGCTCTGTACATGCTGATGGGAGTTACACTCTTTCCAGCTGGCAGGAATGCTTGCATTGCTCTTCCCTTCCTTGTCCCAGCCTGTTTCTAATTCCTGCTATCGCTAATTTTTCTGTCTTTGTGAAGCAGAATTTTTTCTCATGCTAAATGACCTATTTATGTCCCTTTTTCCTAGGAAGAGCACCCGAGTCTCTTCTCTGTTTCTCTGTTTTGTTCTCAATGGTCTGTGGGAGCATTTTACATAGTGAAGTGTTACCTTACACAGTGGAACACAGTAGCCTGTTGAGTAGGTATTAGTGTAGCTTTGATCCCCCTCCCCCCTGGGCTGCTCCCCCTAGTTCCTTGTCCCTTACTCACTTGCTTGTGACTGGTTTGAACAGAGGAGAGGCATGGCCTCAACCATCAGGTCTGTCATGGATCTGTCAGTCCCAGGAGTGCAAGGATTTTCCAAAGTGGGATCTTTGGGTGGACCTTACTCATGACATAGTTACCAGCCTGAGGACACAGCTACTGTAGGAACTGGCTCTAGACCTGCTGTCCTAGCCATGGGAAAGCTGTGGCCACCTCAATCAGGACTATAAAGCCTGAGGCATTTGAGGATCACAGACCTACCCGCACACATCAGAAGCCCATGTCCCTTTTACTCAGCAGCTGTGGGGTCTCCCAAAGATGCCCCTCAAGGTCACTGCTAGGTGAAGGAGAGGGGCCTAGGTGGAAGGGGGTGGGAGTCTAGGTGAAGGGGTGGGGCCTAGGGGAAGGGGTAGGGCCTAGGTAGGGCCTAGGGAAGGAGGTGGAGCCTAGGTGAAAGGAGGCCAAGGGACACTCTTGGCAGCATAATCTGGTCTCTAGCCTCTCCCTCTCTGGCCTTTCAGCCGTAAGTCAAACAGTTCCAGCAGGCCCTTCCCGGATGTTGTCTCTGTCTTAGAGCCAGCTTACTGAGGACGGACCCTCTGAAAACTGTGAACCAAACTAAATCTGTTCTTCTTTAGGTTGTGGAGTTAACAGATGTTTTGTCCCAGCAACCAGAAAGCTGAGTAACCTAGCATGTGTCCCTCTGATCCAGCACCCCTCCTTCAACACAGATCCAAGTATATGCTCCCCAGGGAGCACATGCTGTATGTGGCAGAGTGTGTTGTGTTGACTTCTGAATCCTTGCAGTCCAAGGCCAACTGGCTGATGGAGAAGTAAGTCCTACTCAGCTACTCAGCCCAAGAAAATGGGCAGCTTTTCAAAAGTGAAAAAAAAAAAAAAAAAAAAAAAAAAAAGTAGGCTGAATATCTCTGACCTAAAATCCTGAAATCTGAAATCTGAAATGTTCTGTGTTTCCTTCACGTGTTCATGTGCGCATGGACACAAGTTGCTTCCAAGCTCGAGGAGCTGTGCTGCTGCAAACACAACAGTGCGTGAGACACTGTGATTGGATGGCTCCAATTCTTTGGGGAGGATAGCTCACTGGGGAATAGCTGGGCTGGCAGAATGCCTTTTTGTTTTAATTGCTTGTGCACATGTTACATTTTACCTTGTAATACCTGGGGCTGCTTGTTATAACTGAAAAACATGTTTTAAGTTCTCTATCCTTTTGAACACCAGACTGTGTCAGAGGGTTTTGGATGGAGCCTTGCATAGCAACAAGTCCGCGGGCACAGAGGGGCGATGAGGGGGCATGCAGCTGCCAGGGTGGCCCCCGCATGGGCTAAGAGCTGCTGCCTCACCAGCTGTGTGTTGTCAGGCCCGGGCAGAAATTACCCCATGAAAGTCCCCATTCTGCAGCTGTGCTTAGCAGCAGGTATGTGAAGAGGGTCACCACCCTGGTGCCCAGTGTTGAGAAAGAACTCGTTTGCGCCACTCTCCTGCTAACAGCCCTCTCTGCCCAGAGCCAAGTCATATCGCTCATTATGGGGTGACATGGCCAGGACTTGGTTTTCCGGGACGCCCTCCCATAACCACAGGCCCTGTGTCACACTGTTGCACTCATTTTTCAGGTGGGGAAACTGATGACAGGGTGGGGAGTCAGGTGTCCAAGGTGGCTTAGCTGGGCCTTCCTGGGGCAGAGATTCCTACCCAGGGCCATGCACAGCATAGCCACTGGGTGCTGGGCAGCCCACCATACAACGTTCTGCATCTGTAATACCCACAGCTGGCCAGCACGCAGGTGAAGCCTCCAGGTGCAACAGCCTGGGTCCATCTTCTGATTGGTCTGCGGATGTCTGACTCATGCATGTGTAAACTCAGTGCTCTTATCCAACATGGTGACGCACATGCAGGATAAACAGACAAGTGCAATGTGCTTTTAAAACTCCTCATCCTGTAGCAGGTTGGCGTACCCATCTACAGAGGTCAGTGGTGCTGTCAGGAAGGCAGCCACACTTGGTGGTCATGTGATGAGCCAGGTGCCCTAGAGTGGACGTGGTCCTGGACCCTGCCACTTTAGGTGTCCAAGTCTGGAGTACACACCTCACCACTGGACCTGAGCTCCCTGCTTGGGAGCTGCACATGGCGCCCTGCCCACTGGACCTGCTGCGGTGGGTGACCAACCAAGAGGAGCTTCCCAGACTGGGCCCTGGGATAGCTGAGCCAACAAAGAAGTACCAAGGCTGCTACGGAAACACTGCGCATGCTCCTGCATGCGAGCGCCAGCAGTGCGGACCTGGCTGGTTCTGCGAGTGGCAGAGGACGGCGGGACAATGATTCTGCTAATGTGTTAGATGGTGCAATTCCGTACCTTAATTGCTAATCAGTTAACCCAGGCCTTATAAATCTACATCTTCTAAGAATTTTCAAACTGCTTTCCAGCAATTCTTGTATTTTTTTTCACAACTTTCCCATAGGTACCTAACTTATGTGCAGGCGACAAAGGCCTCATGCAAAGCCCTGACCGGCTGGAACCTGCTAGAGCTGACTGCCAGGCTGCTCTTCTGCATGCTCTGCCAGGGCTGCTTCGAAAAACCTGCCCGGTTCTGCACAACTGCAGTACAGAGAGACTATGGGCATTATCTAGGATACTCGGGGGTGTGTGGGAGGGTAGGGGGCTGTCCTATCCTGTCCTGATCATTATTCTCTCCTGGTGCTGCCTCTGGGTGGTACCTGCAGCCCAGGTTTCTGGGCAAATCTGTTCTCCATCAGTCACATGCCCCAGGCCAGATCTGGAGGGGCCAGGGGCTGTGTGCTTCCTGTCTGCCCAGCACCTGCAGCCATCTTTAGGGCTTCTGGCCCTGCCCTGGCCCCATGGGCACCCGCCACCATTGGGCACACAGGCTGCCCTGCTCTGGACCCACAGGCGCTCCTGCATCTGCTCTGTGGCTCCTCTGCTGAGAATCCTCCTCCTCTGCATCTGCTAGGCTGAATGTCCTCGTCCTCCTGAGCTTCACAGCCCCCACCTGTCTTGGCATCTCCTGCACCCAGGGCATGGACCCTGTTGGGATTCCATTGCTACTTATGTTCTGCCCCTACACTGCTCACAGTGCTTATTTTGAGCCCCTTAGCTGTCTTGGTCACTTTATGCAGTACAGGCTCTAACTGAGGATCTGTAGGCTGAAAATCCAAAACTCTCCAACAGTTAAAATGTTATG
Source organism: Myocastor coypus (assembly GCA_004027025.1). Lineage (NCBI taxonomy): Eukaryota > Metazoa > Chordata > Mammalia > Rodentia > Myocastoridae > Myocastor > Myocastor coypus. Next base: position 63,514 of record PVJA010005191.1, on the reverse strand, counting down.
CGTGCTGAAGTCATAAGTAGAGGACTCCATACCTGATCCCGCATGATAGGGTGTGTTCCTGAGGCCTCACCTGCACAATATCTTGCTATATACACACAAATATTCCCAAACCTAGAATCTTTGGGTCCCTGTACTTTATTTAGTGAGGGCCACAGGACCTATGCAGGGTATGACTCCACTCCAGAGAGCAGAGCTGAAGAACTAGCTTAGGGCAGGCCAGGACACCTAGGGCCACAGCTACCCCAGCTCTCACAGGGCCTGCCAGGGCCAAATGTCTGGGCTTCCAGAGTGACCCAGGAGCCCTGGTTCCCAGGGAGACAGGGTCAGGCTGAGGGCCCTAATGGGTGAGGTCTGTGCCCATCCATGAGCTGACAGTGGACCCTTAGCAGCATGGCACCTGCCAGCCCCTGGTTCTTGGACTTCCGGTCTCCAGAATGGTGAGGAGCAAAGGTCTGCTTCTAGAGCTGCTCTTGGATGGTACCAGGCCAGTATCCTTGGCAGGTAAGACGGGGCTAAGAGAGCGCTGCCACCTCAGCTGAGAGCTTCCCGGCACCTCTGGGGCATCTTGTCCTGCAGGCTGATTTTCAAGCCCTGGGTCCCACTCTGCTCCATGTTCTGCAGCTTTGAAACATCCCGTGTCTTTGGAGGCACATGGTGGCGGGGCCTCCTTCCTGCCGGTAAGGAGGTAAGTGATGTATTGACTTGGCTTTCTTTTCCATTTGTTTCTGCTCTTGCTTGTGAGAAGAGGCTCTTGCCAGGTGGCCTGCAGTGCCCTGGGGTCTTTGCACAGAGCCATGTCCTAGACACAGGAGCAGGACCGCTGAGTCCAGCACGGGTCCCACTGCAGTCCATGTGAGTGTTTGCTACATACTGAGGATAAACACATTGCTGCCCGCCTGGCATGCGGGCTGCTGCTGTAACCCGCCCCGCACTTCTGTGGCTAAGATTGGAATACAGTCCTGGCTAAAGCACAGGGCCCATCTCTGTCAGCTTCTCTAGGTGACCTGTGCCACACAGCGGTCCATGAAGGCTGGAGACAAGGGGTGAAGAGCAGTGCAGGCCCATTACCGCAGCTGCACCTGCCTTCAGGCTCCAGCTTTGCTGAGTGGGCTACAGCCTCAGCTCCGGCTAACAATCTCCCCTCTCTCACCACCCTGCAGTGCTGCAGGGGAGCTTGAACACCCTGGCCTATCTATCTTGGGTGCAGCTATGGACCTGCAGAGGTGAGAGTCAGAAACAGACATGCCCAGCAGGCCTGCAGAGTGAGAGGAGACAGGGCAGAGTGAGTGAGTGGGCGGAGGTTGCCTCAGTCCCAGGGAAGTGGGTTTATGGACCAGTGATGGGCCGTGGCTTTCAGAGCACTGTGAGCACCTTGGAGTGGCCCTCCTGTCCTCGGAACCCTCCTCTCAACACCTGAGGACTCATGTAGCTTTCCAGTGGACTCTGATTCTCAGAGAAAGCCACGAATCTCATGCACTTCCCAATCTTGTAAATAAGATGGATAGAGAGCATAATTAGGGTTTGTTCTTTTTCAAAAAGAAAACTGACTATAAAACAGAGGCTGGCAAGGTTTTAACTGTGGTTCTGCACATGGCTCTCAAGATGACAGGCACCTGCACAGCTGTTCCTCTCTGCATCTGGCCTGCTGTCTTCTCAGGGAGGCCAGTGCTTTGCAACAGGATGGGCTCAGGTTGCATTGGACCCTAAGCTCAGGGCCTCCTCCCTGAACGTGGCTAAGGGGGCCTGGGTGGCACGTGCAGCTGGCATATGCACATGGCTTCCTCCACATGCTCTTTCTTTCTCCTGTTCCTGGACAGGTTGGGGTGCTGATGAGGGTGACGGGCACCACCCACTGAGTCAGCTCTCAGGACTGCTGAAGGGGTGGGCACATGGCCTGGCACACATGTTAGAGCAGAGTGCAGGATTCCTCCTCCAGACAGGGGAGGGTGCCCACAGAGTGACTGGAGACAGCCTTGCAGGGAGCATTGAGAGCCAGCCAGAGCTGTGCCTCCTGCCCCACCCACCTCAGCTCTGTGCAGTGCTGCCAGCCCATCCCTGCTCAGGCCAGGCTGCCAGGAAGCCTTGTCACTGTGCACAGGAAGCCTCATGCCTGCCTCATGCAGTCAAGTCATGACAGGAATTAGGCCAGGAAAGCAGCACACTGCATGTTATATCACAAGCATGCGACATGCATGTCACCACATACACATGGTACTACAGGCAGGGCGACTCGCAAGTCCGCTGACACGCTTCCCATGCATGAGCACAGGTAGCAATGGTTCTGTCACCCTGATGTCCCCAAGCCACCCACATGGTGTCCTGACAGCAAGGTGCTGGGTGGGCAGGGCTGCTGTCCAAGGATCATTGACGTAAGTTCTGGGACATCTCAGGCCAGAACTTGGAATTAGCCAAGTGCTAGCTTCATCTTGATTCCAAAAGCCCCGAGTCCTACCCGTATAATTGTAGACACAAACAGCTATGGGGCCCAGGATGCTGACAATTAAGGCCAGGAGAAAACACTACACCAGGATGGAAGCTGCCACAGGGAGCACTCATGCCAGGACCAGGCTAGAGGAAAGGAATGGGCTTGACGGAGCAGCTCAGGTACAGGCTGATCCCTGCTTCTGACTCCACCAGCAGCCTCAGTCCATGCTGATGGTGGCTCTAGGCCAGCCTCGCCACTTCTCCATGTCTCCGGGTATACTCATCCTGAACACGGGTGGTCACAGCACCCAGGCCACACGATGCTTGGAGATGCACACAGGGCTGGCCTATAGAGAGGCATTGTCAGCAAAAGGACGGCATGGTCATCCTTGTAGCCTCTCATGGGGCTTTGCAGGAGACACGGCCTCTGGCGGGACGAGCTGCCACCAGCAGGGGAGGGGCTAGAGCTGGTGCTCTCAGCACTGGGCCCAGAAGAACTTCCTCTTCCAGGTATAGAGTGCTCCCCATGGGCCTAGGGGACAGACAGAGCCAAGTCCAGGGCCGCAGGTGGCCACACCTCAGAGGTGCAGGACTGAAAAGAGTATGTAGTAAGAGACGACTTGTGAGGCAAGGCAGGGCCCAGCTGAGAGGCTATGCTTGTCACCATCTGGAAGCTTATCCTTAGACTTCAAAGGCAACCAGCCAAGGGTGGGACAGGGCGTCCTTGAGGAAGCAGGTCAGGAGACAGGTGTCAGTGCCCAACAAACCAAGCCCAAGGCACAGGCATCTGGACTCAGGAGCCCATGGTAGGAGGCTGCATGGAAGACTATTGAGCACCCTCCATGCAGCTGGGCACGGCTGCTATCCATGCCCTGTGTTTTGGCATGGACCTGCAGGGGAGGCCCAGGCTGCCCTGCACCCCAGCTCCTCTGACCAGGCCTTCCACAGGTCTGAAGCAGCACAGCAAGTAGGCACAGGCTGTCCCTGTGTACCTTCTGAAGGCGAGCTTTGGGCGGGGCTAAGCTGCTTCTTGTGCTCCTGTTCTGTGCTCTCCTGGCACACACACCTATGTGCTGGGCACCTAGGAGGGTGCTCCCCAGAAGAGAGGTTCAGGCGGCACACCCACAGTCCTACAGCTGGCTGGGCGCTGGCTGGGCTCCAACTGGGTTGCTTCAGAAACCACTCAGCAGGGCTGGGGCTGTAGCTCAGTGACACAAGCACCTGCTTAGCAAGGGCAAGGTCCTATGTTTGACTCTTGGTACCAGAAAAGGCCACCCAGAAACCACAGAGCCCAGCCACTTGGTGCAATGTGGTCCAGCTCCCCCTGGCGAGGTGATGAGCTGGAACAGCAAGGGAAGGGGACATCGAGACAGGGCTGCTGTGAAGATCCAGGGGATGGCAAGCCACACTAAGGAGCTGCCATGTGGGGCTGCACCCCAGCTCACTGCACTGGGGTCAGGGTCCCGGTCACAAGGCTCCACACACATGCACAAGGATCTGTGGCTAGGGTGAGGACAGGGTCCTTTTGAGAGGATGGGGCATGCTTATGTGGCATTGTGGTGGTCGGAGGGTGGCATGCTCGCACAGCTCCAAGTGCACTAGAAGCCAATGAGCCACACGCTGGATTTCCTGACACACACAGCAAGTCCTCCAAGAAGACCGCAGTGACTGTGGGCTCACACTTTATGGCCCAGAGAAGAGGCTTCCAAGTCCAGCCCTGCTTACTGCTGCCTGAGTGTACTCTGAGCCCCGGGTCCCAACATATCCTGGCACCACCCCATGCCACGTGTCCTGGGAAGTTGGCAGCACATCTGCCACAAGAAGCTCATATTTAAGAACTGGGGAGAACCATTGCTAAATGCCTTCAGTGGATGCGGAGATTTCTGAATCAGTGGACAGAACTCCAGAGCTGGGGGCCAGCCCATGGGTCACAGCCATGCTGCCTTGGGCCTGGCATTCCTTCATGGTCTGGATACAAAGGCTTTGCAGGGTGGGAATGTGGATTCGGAGAGCGGCAGATGCCTTTGCCACAGCAGGGATGAGAGGGCCTAGGGGACTCGCTGAACCCCTTCTGCCCCCAAAACCTCCCACAGCTACAGTGTTCTGGGTGCCCACCTGGCACCACCAAGGGGAAAATCCCACACAGTGAAACTTCCATGGGCACGATGACTAAAAATGGCACAATCCCCGCAGGTGATGTGAACGGGGCTGGTGAAGCACCCACAGTTGGAGTCCAGCCTCAAGCCCCCACCTCAGGGTGCCTCCAGGGCTGTGTGCAGGTTCCAAAGTGAGAGGCAGAAGCCCCTACTCCCATACTCCTCTGGACCCAACCTCTCATGCAGGGATGGTCAGCGTGCGCCCCGCTGCCATCCTGGGTGCCAGAGGTGACAGCATGTGCAGAGGATGCGGCAGCCCTTCTTCTCATGTCACTGTGGTCCAGAGCACCTGGGCTCCCTCTTGGAGATCATCCTTGCAGCAGGACCAGGTTTCAAGTCAAACCTTCTGCAGAGGATGCTCTGAACACACCACAGGCTGTTTATTTATTTAAACTCAGTAAAAGACACATTCTTCCTGCTCAGGGCCACGAGGCAGCTGCTGCTCCTGAAACAATTCCCCAATTAAGGGCAGCAAGGGCGTCTCTGGACAGCCCCAGCAGCCTTGTGCCTCCTAGCGCCAGAGACCACGCTCTCTGGGCAAGACTGGGCTTGAGGACACAGGGCTGCTGTGTGCTGAGGGTGCTCTCTGCACCACAGCCAGACCTGTCTGGCACCATTCCACTTGAGGACGGCTGAGAGAGAGGCAGAGAGCTGGGTGGAGAATCTGCCTGGCCACGGCTTTGCCTCCTCCTTTAGTTCCAATTCCTGCACCCCTGGCTCTGGCTTTGCAGCCTGCTCACAGCCCTTACAACCCATGTGAATGGTCTGGGGGCAAAGCCACATGGCAGGCAGCGCTCTGAGGCAGACGCAGGGACTCTGTTTTCTGGACTCTGAGGTGGAGGGGACAGGAACAGGATGTTAGGCCTGTACGGAGACCCACATGGGGTCACCAGAGTTGATGCCAGGACCTAGGCACATGTGCACCCCGCCTTGGTAACCACTGAGGCAGCCTGGTGGACAAGTTGTACTTGAGCAACTGAGGCAGCAGCAGTCTCCAGGAGGGGCAGAGATGGCGGGGCCTGGGCCCAGGTGAGCCATGCGGTCAGCAGGTGACAAATGCAGCCCCATTGCCCATGAGGCCTCAGGTCCCCAAAGTGAACCCTGCACAGGGCCTCAGCACAAAGGAGCTAGCTGTGTGCCCCGTGTGGCAATGCCACACCACAAATCCACTTGATGCTCTGGTGCTGCATGGCAGATGCCACACACCAAGGTTGAGGTCAGTGTGGCTCCCTTTGCATAGGGCCTAGGGTGAGTTGAACATCAGAGGCAGAGCTGAGTGGTGGTCCCCAGGGGCCACAAGATGGCAGATGGGGGTGTCACATAGTGACAGATGGCAGTGTCTCTGAAAGACGTGGTCCCCACCTTCCCCCCAAGCTCCTGACAAGCATCCCTAATTCTATGCATCTGGGCTGCAGAAAGGAAGCAGCAGAAACAGCCCCACTTCCCTTTGATAACTTGCTCCCTCTCCTAATTAACAAGACCCCGTTAACTAAGCAGCTGCCCACGTCAAAGCTCCCACAGATGGGCTTTGATCACAGTGGCAGGCTGGGTCCAGGCTGACCGGGGAAATCTCATGCAGCCCCAGTCAGGCGGTGAGTGCCCAAGCCCACCACAGTGGCCCAGGGCTCTGCCGACGGTGCCACCCTGGGCAGCATAAGACCCCCAGTAGCCAGGACTAACCATGCTGTAGCCCCCGCTGGAGCAGGCCAGACCCCAGCAGCCTGCCCCTCCAAAGCCCGACTCCCAGCCTAGCCAGGCCCTCCTGGGGGCACTGAACACAGGGCTGCCCTGTCACTCAGGAGGTGCGGAAGAGAAAAATATGGCAGAGAAACACTGAAAAGGCCCAGGGTGAACTCAAATGGTGGGGACGTCTATGAACCACAACTGTTTTCCTCTCCAGTCATTAGTGTTGATTACTAACAACCACCCCAGTGACAAGTGCTGGCAGTTACTTAGCTGCTAATTGCCTTCAATTTACTGCTCTGATTGTGTGGTCACAGGTAGATGGCTGCTGCATGGGGAGCAGGAAAAGGAACAGGTGTATCATTCAGCCCGGGTCAGGCTGAGGGCACCGCTTCCTGGGCTCAAGTTCCCTGGTGGGCCAGAGTTGCAGGGGACCCAGCAGCTCCTCCTCCCTGCTGGGTGTGAGCTCGGCCAGGGTGGTGCTGAGGGCCTGGCCCCATCAGTGCCATGGAGGGGCACTTAGCCAAGTGTCTGCTAGGCACATGGCCCCAACAGAGCAGGGCACGGCGATTAAGGGCTTGGTAGTGTTCTGTTGTGTCCAACAAGCAACGTGCGACTGCCCTGTTCTCATCTTGACAGCAATGACTCTCAGGAGTGCCTGGGGAAGGTCGTGGCAGGGCACGCCTACACCTCCCCGGGCTCCACCTGCTGGGACAGCTTGAGAGGGAGGGCCGAGCCCTCAGGGCTCACCTGGACCCCACGCTAAGAAACACAGACACAGGTCCTGACCCCTGTGGCCTCTGGGAAGGGTGGTGGTGGCCATAGGTGCCTGCTGGGCTGCACACCTCCTCCAAGCCTGTCATACTTGTGACTCTTCCTTCCAACTGCAGTCCGGTTGGGCAGAAGCCGCAGATGAGGAAATGGAGGCACAGAAAGGTCTACAGCTTGGCTAAAGTCACTTAGCTGGAGGACAGACCTGAGCCTGGTGCCTGTCATCCTTGCCCAGTGTGTGGCACGAGGGCATTTCATGGATTAGCTAGAAACTGACTTGGCCTCCGCTGCTGAAGCCTGAGCTCTGCACACAGGCAGCCCAAGCTCCAGACAGACATGGAGCAGGGTTCCAGCTGGAGATGCTGCCTGCGTGGCAATGTCAGATGTCAGGCCAGCTGTCACACGCTGGGCCATGGCTTCTGTCTTCGGAACAGAATACTCTGTGGCTAATGAGGCCAATCTGGGGTGGCCAGCCTGCTTGTATTTGGACAGACGTTTCTACAGGTAGAGGCTGAGTCCGAGACTCACATCAGCTTTGATAGCCACCAGTGTTCGATGTCCCCAGGGCCACAGTGTGAGGTAAGCCTGCATCTGTACCTCTTTTTCATTAAAGAAATTTAACAAAATCTTAAGCCTTCAAAAGTGAAGAAACATTCTCACCAGCCAATAGGGTCCCGAAGCTCGTGCCACTGTGCTCCTGTTTACCGAGCACCCTTTCAGCTGCTGAGGAGACCGGCTGTCTCTGACAGGCAGGAAGGACCCTAAGAGGTTGCCGTGTGTCCTTCATGCTGCCCCTGTAGACACTGAGGCCAGCTTGATCCGACGCACCCCAGGGCACTTCTTGTTGGAATCACAGTTCCCAAAGGTTCTCAGAGTCCCCGGGAGCTAAGCTGCTCCCCTGCAGAGGCTGAGCCCAATGAGGCAACATGATTCCAGAGCGAGGCCCCTAGGAAAGGGTGAGGCTTGCCAGGCCCTGTGACAGGGATGGGGTGGACCTGGCAGGGAGCGTGGGGGCACAGCCACTGCCCACTGCCCAGCGTGTAGGCACCTGCCTGGCTTCTCACCTCGGACACCTCCATCGCCACCCAGGCCATTCTACACAGCTTCTGCCCACTGCAAACCAGGACATAAGCCAGCTTAGTGGCCAGACTTTCTGTTTTCCATTCCACAAGAGAAGCCCAGGCGGAGCTGTCTACCTGCCATGGTCACCTGACACTTGGGGTTGGAGCCAGAGTATGTCATCTTGTCTGACCTCCTTATTTTAAAGACAACTAAGGCCCCGGAGGGGAACTGTTATCCATAGGCTGGTCACGCAAGTCATGTTTTGACTGTACTTCTCCTGTTAAAAAAAAAAAAAAGAAAAAAAAAAAAAAACTGCAGCAAATCCAAGCGGATGGGCAGGCCCTTGTGGCAAGCTCAGCTCCCTCAGCCAGGGTGGCTCTGCCCCTCCAGGCTCTCCCAGTCCTCCCAGGAAGGAGGTGGCCACGCCAGTCAGAATGTCATAGAACCCCCAATCCTCTGCCCAGAAATCACACTGTGATAATCTTTTCCAAAAATGAGACTGAAATAAGAAATGGGATATGCTAAGGAAATTTAACAAAATCTTAATTAAGCCTTCAAAAATGAAGAAACATTCTCACCAGCCAAAAATAGGCCAATGTCCTTAGAAAAGCTGGATGCATCATGAGGGAGACTTCCTCAGCAGTGAACGTGATAGCTGTGAAGACCAACAGGGCTAAAAGGGAACAAAAAAATGAGGCACTGGGACGTGCACAAGGAAAGGAAATGCTTTGTCAATTACACGGAGAAGTGGGTTGGAAGTCACTACACACACAGTGGTGAATGCTAGGTAGGAGAGAGGTCTGGTCTCCACCGCTGGCCTTCTCCAGTTCCCAGTGCCCTGTGGGGGCACATGCTTTATAAAAAGAAATATGCCGAATCCTTCCCGTGTGATTTGTAAATGCCTGAACTGGACATGCTGCATCACCGGACTGTGTCCCCTGCAGAGGGGATCCCACTGCATGAGGCCCGCACCCAAAGGCCCAGGGCCCAGCCATGCACAGGTGGCTGTCGGGAGGCCCGTCAGATGAGAAAAGGTAAGAGATGTCAGAAGATGCTGCAGGGGAAGGCTTGCTGAGGAAGAGAACTCTTGTGTTTGCCAGGGAAAAGGGTTTGTAACAAATGCAGCCAGTGCAGAAGATGAATGAGAGGAGAGGGGGCCTCACATGGTGGTCGGTCTTAAATAATTTAGGGTGATCAAGGATAATTTCAAGGTAATAAAAGCTGCCCACATCTGAATTTGGTGGAGTTTTTTCTTTTGCTAAGCGTGCTGATCCTTGTGGAATCAGGGCACTGTGGAGCACAGGAGCACAGAGAAACCCAGAAACCGTTCTCTGACCAGGGTCCTGAGCCCTACCAACGACAGCTGGAGTGATGGAGAATGGCAGGCAGGAAGGACTTTCTGAGAATCAGCGACATGCAGGTGGCTGAGCATCAGGAATGAGACTCGATTTTCCCAGGCAATCAGGAGGAAAACAGATGCCCCACCAGAAGAAAGTGAGTGAAACCTTCCTGGATTGCAACGAGACCGATTCAGCTAGAGGGGCCGGAATCCACACTGCCATGCCTGCGAAAAAGTGACATCTTGGGGGTGGGATGCTGACAGAGACTGCGGGAGAGGCAGAAGGCTCCAGGGACTTAAGAGCTCACATCTGCACGTCCATAAGTGTGTACATAGCTGCACACACATGTGGATGTGCGCATGTGTGCACGGATATGCATCATGCACACACACATGGCTAAATATGCAAGCCTCATCCCAGCTGTCAATGAGGCACCATCAGTGAGGTTCTGAGATGGGGCAGAAACCCAGACCTCTGCAGGAATGAGACAGCTCCCTGTTTTAGAGGAGGGGACCTAAAGCCCAAAGATAGCAGCTAGATGGGCGACAGGTCAACACAGCAGAGCCAGCACTGTGCAGGGCACCCGTGCCTTTTCTTTCTCAGCCCAGCTACTGTCCCACTGCACAGGGGACAGGAAGACACGACATGGCACCTGCATCTGCCTGGGGACTCTAGGTACTGTGACTGTACCATGAACTATGGACCCCAGGCTGCCTTGTCAGGCCAGGTACTGACCTCATAGCCCAGGTCTCTTGGGTGGGGCCCAAGCGCTCCTTCTTTTGCTCCATTCCCAGTGGCCTTTCCAGGGCTGACACAGAGAGGCTGGCTAGATGAAAACTATCCACTGGGACCCTCACTCCTCCTGGACCTCACCGCATAGGTGGCTCCAGAAGGGGGTGCAGAGGCGCTTCGAGATCCAGATGCATACTAGGCACATGATGGTAGCCTCTAAAGAGTTTGCAGGATGAATTATTTCTGACAGCAACAGAACACAGCCGGCTATCCTTTCCCAAATGGCGGGCTTGAAAGGAGCCCCAATTCCTGAAGCTGCACCAATGGATCAACCATCAGCAATGCCACTGAGTGAGAGGTGCTGGGCCTGCCTGCCACGAGCTCAGGAGAGACCTAGGGGAGGTGGTATCCTCATGTGACCCCAGAGAGTGGGGCTACTCCTATTTCAGGTCATGGAGCAGATGCTGAGTTGGGGTCGGCACATGGGCGGATGAGCCCAGGCGTGCATGGGGACCCAGCACCCTGGCCCTGGGCCCAAGCTCTTCTGAGTTAACTCATACTGGTGGCAGCCTCTGGCCGGCATCCCAGTCCACTCAGGAGTCTCCTGCACACGGCCCAAGGCTCAGAGAAGCCAGCGCCATGCAGGACTTTTCCTGGTCAGGATCTCACAGCGGCACCCAGCATGGAGCAGGCCCGAGGCACACAAGTGTAGAGGAGGCCCCGCAGCTCAGCTCCTGCACCCACCCTCAAGGTGCCAGGACCCTATACCTGGTACTGTGCATGCCAGAGGAGGCCCAAGGGGAGAGGTCACCAGGGGAGTGCAGGCCAAGGATGGCCAGACCCATAGTAAGGAGATGCCATGTGCAGGGCTGGGAGGTTCTACAGGGGACATCCAAGCAGGGATCTGGAGGGACAAGGGAGTGGGCAGGGCATTGCAGACAGACCCTGCGAGGATCTAGCCTGCAGGGAACAGGATAACTGCAGGCGAGGGCACAGTGGGACATCTGGGAGTAGAGGGGGCATGAGGACAGGGAGAGGCCTGCAGGCCAGCATCCCTGTTGGCCTGCAGAGGGACAGGGGACCCACAGGACCCTGGCTGACAGACACCATGTTCAATGAAGGTTCTGTCCCAGTGACTTGAAGCTCATGAGAGATTTCTAAAAGGAAGCCCAACCTTTAATTTTGCACTGAGCATAGCAGGGAGATGGATAGTCCTGCTGCCAGACTGGCCAGTGAAGACTGGTCAGGGCAGGCCTAGAGCAGGGCTCCTCCCCCAACACAAACACCTCTGTCCTGTTTACTAGAAAGCTGAGAGAAGTATACCACAGAAGTGCCCCTGAGCTCATGGTCCTTTTCTTCTTAAATGTTTGCCACAACTCCAGACAGACAACAAGCACTCCCGTGCTGCATGCTGGGCCACCAGAAAGCCATCCATGCTGCCCTATCAGACCTCATTGCAGGAAAAGCAAGTCTGGATAACTCAGAAAATTGTGGCCCTGAGAGGCAGCATGGGGCTGCTGCTTCGTAGGGTCCCCTGAGGGTGATGAGGATGATACGGGTGAATGGAGAGCCCCCTGTTGCACAGCTGGACAGTGGAGTTCTAGGGGACCCGGGAAGGCCAGCAGGGCATGAGAACCTGTGCTGCTACCACTGCATCGGCACAGAGGCAGTCTAACCACTAGGAAAGTGCAGATTCTGCCGAGCAGGTCTGCATGCAAAGCACAATCCCTGAGAGGGCCTCAGAGCCTCTGAGATGCTACCACAGGCCAGGTCAGAGCCCCTGATTGGAAGGGGGGGCACAGCAAGGGAGCAGCTGGCCCCTAGCCCATGCACCCAGAAAACGCAGGACAGTTTAGGACAATCAAAGCAGCCTCATCTGGAAAATTAGCCTGTACAAGAGGACCCTCACAAGCAAGGCCTGGAGGCTAAGCAGAACTAAATGAGGTCAGAAGTGTCCTGCCGTCTGGCAGCGGAAAGAGAAAAGACTATTAACAACTACCTTACCAACCTGCACACCAAGGAGCTGGCTGGAGGATTCAGTAGAAAAGGAGACATTTCTAGATACACATTAATATGAAACCAGAAGAGGCCTGGAATAGCAACAGCAGTCCAGGTGACGAGAGCAATCAGGCCTCATAATCTTATAAGACTTGAGGCCACACTACAAAGCCACAGTGATAAAAATGTGGCTGTGGCACAGAAACAGACACCAAGATAAGTGAACGGCATGGAGGTGGCAGAAACCCCTGAAAGCCCAGGCATCTGCTTAATCTTTGACAACGGGGCCAGCAACACATGCTGGAGGAACAACGGCCTGCTACTAAGCGGTGACTCCCTGCAGACAGGAGCCTGAAACCAGGCCATCTCTCTTACCAGGATTTGAACTCAAATCAGAATGGATCCCAGAACTGTTAGCATAGAAAGAAGACCCAGCTGGAAGATAAAATGGGTAAGAGCATTGAAGTCAGAGGCGTAGGAAGGAGCAGAGTGGAGCGTGGTTGCCCAGGAAATGACACCAAGGATCAGCAACTGGAATCCTCCTCATCAAATTAAAAGTCTTCTGCACAGCAAAGGAAACAACAACCAGGGGAGGGAAAAGTCACCACCTGCCCCTTCCTGGACATCTGGTCCTCTCTAGACCCAGTCTTGTTCTTAGGGTCAGAGGGAAACTTAAGTCCCTCAAGCACCCGCTCTGTCCTGGCTGCCTGCCTCCTCCCTACCTATTCTTCCAGTTCTCTTTGTCACCACTTGCCCCTTCCTGGACACCTGTCCTCACCCCAGGGCACTTGAGGAAAACTCCCTCACTGGGAGCACCTGTCCCCTTAGCTGGCCCAAAGGAAGGCTGGGGCCAGTGTGCTCAGCACTGGGTCTCACACGGGCTCCTAGGCGTGCAGTCATTTGGGGGACAGCTCTGCAATTTCTCAAGTGTTAAACACAGCATTGCCACGTGGCCCTGCAGCTCCTCTCCTGTAGAACTGGAAGTGTTTCTGTGCCAGAACACTGAGTGCAGATGCTCAGCGTGTCGCCATTTGCAACAGAAGCCCTAAAGGGCAGTCTGTGAACACAGCAGGATCTGACTGGCCCCAAGGAGAGCAAGGTACAGGCACCGCCCTGTGGACAAACTCGAGAGATGCCAGCCAGAAGAACAGCGCACCCCACAAAGGATCACACAGTACGTGACTCAACCCGTGGACTAGCAGAAAAGGCAAATGCTGGGACGGGGGAATGGACAGCTGCCACCACAGGGACAGGGCTTGATGGGGAAAGAGTCTGTGTGGAAGGGTATTGCGTCGGGGGTGGCCACAGGCTTGAGATGTGACAGTGCTGCCAGCCACACTGTCCTTTGAGTAATTGAACATATCAAAAATTACTGAACTTCAAAATTTAAAAGCGATTTTATGGTGTGGGAACCATATTTTAATAAAGGTCTTAAAAAGTAAATAAAAAAAGACACAGCTAATCCCACGGAATACCTGTAGAAAGACTTGGTCAGTCAGAGCCTGCTGGAAAATTAGCTCTGGGGAAAGGAAAACATTGAAAGCGAAGTTAACTAATTACTACCTTTGCCACTCGGTGGAAGAGCGCAGGCAACTGTCCCTGCACCAGGTGTGACGCTGGACACAAGCCCTTTGCACGTCGCCTGGCCTCTTCTCTCCCACAGCAACATCTAAGTGCAATCACGGCTTTTCTGACAGGAGGAAATTCAAATGCGGGAGATTAATGCCCAGAAGGTGCCCAGGAGGCACAGTGGTGTGGGATCTGGTCCTGCCAAGGGGCATCCAGGGGCAGTCTCGCCCCCACGTGCACGGCACTCAGGCCTCCTCCCACTGCAGGAGCTCTGTGTACTCAGGGATGGGGAGAGACAGTTCAAGTTCCTCAGCACGCCTGTCCTAGCGAGGGCCTGGGGCTTTCAGGAGAGGCCAGGATGAGCTGTGGAGGCAGATGCTCTCTGGCAGAGGTGGGGAGCCCAGTAGCAGTAGCCAGGCAGAACTTGGGGGCCTTTGCCTTCTGGACTGGGCAGTAACTGACCAAGACCCAGACCTGGCAGAGGTTTCTCAGAGCAAAGGCCACCAGGCTGTCAGGGCAACTCCCTCAGATTCTGCTTTTCTTTACCCCTTGGGAAACCAGAGCTTTTCCCTGCCTGGCTTTCCTTCTGTTCTCCACACACAAATTAATCAAATACATAATTAATCCACCATTCAATTAAAGTATACCAGCTGCAGAGCAGGGAGAGCAGTGATGGGTCCCAGGGGAGAGTCGTAGGGCTGTGGCAGCGTTGCATCCCCAGGATGGGGCTGTCAATAGGGACCTTGGGACCAAGTGATCACAGGGGAGATCAAAAGCTTCTGGGCTCTGGGCCAGGATGGACACAACGAAGGAAAGGCCAGGCAGCAGCCTTGGAGGCAGTGGGAGAAGGGGCTGGTGACCCCACTGCAGGCCACCTGGGGCCACCAGGGCTCCAGCGGGCTTGCAGATGGATAGCCCTCCAGTGAGGACAGCACAGTGGCGACTTTGAGGCCTGCAGTCAGTTTCAGGGCCCACAGGTCATTGACCTAGAAAACCAGAGCTGCCAGAGGAGCCTTTGGGCTGCTTGGAGGTCACAGGGGCATGGACTATGGGAACCGAAGGTCCTGGCCAGGTCCTCCCATCCAGGAGACCCTGCTTTGGGGTCCATGCTGAGACCCACATACGGGGCTTCCTGTCCCCACAGTGCAGGGGCAGAACTGATGCCACCTCCAGGGACTGGAGGAGCCACCCTGTTGGTGCTCAAAGTGCCCAAGGGTGCTAGAAGCAGGATGCCTGGGAGAAGTACAGAGAAAGGGTACTGGTGTTGCTACAGAGCAGACCAGCCAGGGCCTTGCTAGCACCGTGGTGATGCCGGACAGACACACAGGGTCCTTCTGTGGCCCCAGCAGCAGAATCATCTCCAAGGGCATGCTAGGAAACAAGAAGCCTGCAGCCTCCAGCTGGGGCCCTGCTCCTCTCTGCTGGCCACGTCCTCAAGAGCCAATCACCCTCCGTGGCCCAGGGAGCCGTGGCCCTCAGCCACCAAGCACGTTCCTGCCTCTGGGCTGGCAGAGTCAAGCACTCCTCTGTGTAGCAGTGTGGTCCCTAAGGTGGGTCAGAGCTCTTTCCAAGGGCCACTCCTAATCTCCACCAACCCTTCATGATAACCCACTTCCCTATAGGCAAAGACAGGGTCAGGGCTCAGGGCTTAACTGCAAATGACTCCTAATCCATGACACAGACATCAGCTCTAGATTTTCCTATCTTGGCAAAAATGACAAAGTCTCCTGAGGAGAGTTTTGGGTTTGCTCCTTCCTTCAAGCCTAGGAAGAAAGCAAAGGTTGATGCTGGTGCCATGGCAGTTAGTTTGTGGCTACCAGGTATGAAGCACAAAGATAAAGAACAACCAATGTACTAAGAATGGAAAAAGGACAGAAAGAATTTGTGGCCTGAGTGGCACCAGCAAGCTGCTGACAGGCACGGCAGGCACTCGGCACTTAGCTCTGATGGCTAACACAGTTACTTCCAGCTGAAATTCTTGCGGAGGTCACACAGACAGCATCTGGCAGACCTGAGGAAACTCAAGCTGCCCGTGACCCCAAGGCCTGCTGGGAAGGCTCCTTGCCTGGGTGCACATGTTCACCCCAGAAGAGTGGCCCTCCTCCTGGGCTGCTCTGGTTCCCCTCAGTTCCCAAGACCCACATGGGCAAGGGGAAACCAGGCCTCTGGGTCCTCGTGTCCCCAGCACAGTGCCTGGGACTGGGGAGCCGTCTCTTGAAGACCAGGAGGACCTGGAAGCAGCACGGGGGTGGACTGTGACCCCAGGCAGGTAGCCCACTTCTGCCTTCCTTTGCGGAGGACATGGGAGACGGGGCCAGCGCCTGCCAAGCTCGAGTCCTCCTCGGGTCCTCACCCTGCCCTTGGCTGGAGCCTGGGTAGTGTCCACAGCTGCACGTGTGGTGGAAGTCACATGGGCGTCCCCAGCCACCTGCTCCAGAGATGTGGCCATATAGGCCAGCGGGCTTACCTCCCGGCCGGCCGGCAGCTTATAAGGACTAGCCAGGGTGACAGGGACCGGTCAGTGGTGACAGGAGTGGCGGGGACAAACCACTGACATCCATCCGCTGAGTGCAGACAGGAGTTGCTGGCTGGTTTAGGGCTGTGAACACCGGGCAATCTGGAGTTAGCTAATAGCTGCCTGACAATTTTATTAACAGTGTCAGTTGCCGGGTGGTCCCGTCCTGCCTGGGAGGATGCGTCCCCCAGGGACTCTTTCCTGTCAGCCCAGCGCTGAGGCAACACCTTCCTGTTGTCAGCAAGCAGACGCGTGATGCCTCAGTGGGCGTGCAGCTGCCGGCCTGAGGTCCTGACGGGCTGCAGAGCCAGTTCTGGGCTGCTGCCCGCGTGGAGACAGGCTCCTATCCTGCAGCTCTCACTCAGCCTTGGTCTCAATGGGAAAGGCCTGGCCCCAGGGGCTGCTTCTACTCTCCCTGCTCCTCCATTTCCTTGTAACCCTTCCCTCCCCCTTTCCCTTTCGAGCTTCCTTCCTTCTTTCTGTGGTCCCAGGGGCTGCACATGGAGCCTCTGTTCCAAGCTACATCCCCAGCCCTTTTCTTACTTTAAGAGAGTCCCACCAATTGTCCAGGCTGGGTTTGAGCTTGTGACCCCGCCTCAGCCACCGAGTGCTGGGATGCCAGGCGTGTACCTCCACACCCGCTGGCTCAGGTGCTCTTCAGAAGCAGAGCCTCTTTCTCCTCTTCTTCGCTGTGTCCTGGTTCACAGGAGACCCTCGGGCTGTTGCTGCATTACAGGGATGCTGGCAGGGACTCCTGGTCTAAGACTTACATAGTGTTATAATGGCAGACTGTGAAGTCATCCTTAGAGGATAATGAAAAAGAGAAAGGTGAAGATGGGGGAGAATCGAATGCGTCTCTGATCTGACCGATTCCCTGAGGTCACACAGCTTTGAGCCAGCTGCTAGGACTCTGAGCAGAGGACCGTGTGGCGCCTCCCCAGAGCAGCAAGCCTGAGATCTGCGCCACTGCTGCTGTGCCAGCCGGTGCCCAACACAGCCAAAAGCAGGAACTGTCCTGGCCACAAGCTCTGGGAGGCCAAGGGTGGGGCAGGAGGCACCCAAGGGTGGCAAGGGCAGCGTCTGTGTGAATGACGGCTTGAGGCAGGTTTGCAGGATGCGAGGACTGTCCCAGGATCCACACAAGCACTTAATGATTAAAACATGCCAAATTGCTTAGAAAGAAATGCAAAATTCACTGCACATGGTCTGGGATTGCCATGTAGACACCCCGAGTGGTGTGTCTGTATGTGCATGTGAATATGTGAGATGCACGCAGGGCCACACACACTTGTTTTCTAGGTTGTGATGCACACACGGTGTGTTTCTCTCTATGGGATCCAGTCCAAAGTGTGAGTCTGTGCCGCCCGGGTTCCAGAGCCAGGCCTGGCAGTGGCAACCTGCCAACTGAAGGTCTGGCAGGCAGGCTGGCAGCCCATGAGCACCCGGACCGGGGCTGTCACCAATGAGTGGGCAGGAGCTCAGGACTCGGGCCAGTGCCCAGCCAGGTGCCTTGCTGTCTAGCTCGCCTGGCCAACAAACTTGGGGGCTGCCCAGGATCAGATTTTGTGGGAGATGTACTCGGCCTTCCCTCCCCTGGTGAGCACTGCACACAGGCTCTGCCCTCGCTGTGAGATCCCTGCCACCTGCAGGCTGGGCCCCTCACCACATCCTGGGCATAGGCCTCCTGCCTGGAACAGTGCCTGGGCTGAGGGGGGGCTCAGTCAGCATGCCTCAGTATCCATGCCTCTTACTGCTCTAGGCTCCTTCCCTGGAATCTGTGGAAAGTTAAAAACCCGCCATTGGGCCAGCCCCGCTGATGATGGCTGCTGAGAGACTGCACCTCTCCCCTGAGGCAAAAGCAAGGACCACAACTCATTCTAGGACAGTGCTGCTGGCCAGCCAGATGCTGTGCCCAGCCAAGCTGCTCCAGCAGAGCCGGAAGCTGCGCCGGCACCAGGCCAGCCCAGCTGGGCCCTGACCTTTTCTGATATTTACAATGCCGGCTTGGATTCTGACCACTGTTTGAGCTCTTGACACTAAACAAACAGGCTAGCACTATTCCCTGGTAGGCTCCTGTGCAGAGGTGTTAATCCTGGCTCCAAGCAATGCTCCTGACCCTCACCTGCCCTCTGTTCCCCAGCAGAACACCCAAGATGTACCATCCCCTCTGAGCAGTCCCGCAGAGCTTATGTCAGCAATGTGGCAGGGAACCTCAGCCTGGGCCACTCCTGGCACCACACAAGGAGCCACTGCAGATCTGGGTGGCCCATGTCCCACCAAAAGGCTGGAAGTAGTCAGCAAGGGGGCACCCTGGCGACACTCACAAGGGTGCAGTCTGGTCCCAGTGAGGTCAGCTAATGGGGTGCTATCCTGGGGATGCCCTCCTGCCCCGTCCCAGGGGGAATCTACAAGGATGTGTCCAGCCAGCAGGGGCACCCTGGTATCTGATCTACAGAGGAAACACATGCCCTTCCCAAATAGAAGAACAGGAAAGCCAGTGCCATGGGAAATGAGTCATCCTTGAAGCTCTCGGTCAGGGCACACACTTCTAGGTCTGGCCTGCTGTAAATGCTGCCAGAGCCAGCCACGTGGGGTCCACAGGACGGAAGGAGATGCTGAGAGACGTCCCACCTTATTTCTGGACCACTTGTCCCTTTGGACCGCTCACTAAATGGTCAGGACTGTCCAGGCAGGGGTCGGGATGAGAGGAAGACCCAGCCCTGGCCACTCCTCGGCCATGGTCAGTGCTGCTTTTCAGCTGCTCTCCAAGACTCCCTGTGTGTTTTCCTCTTGTGTGTTCCTCTCCTTAGGGTAAGTGAAGCCACCATGAAACCACCTTTGTCCTTTGTTCTCATAGAGACTAGAGTGAAAACTCCTCTCTCTGAAAGCCCCTCGACGTTCGTGAACACCGAGGTGCTTGTGACCGATTTCCTAGAAGGCCTGGGCCTAACCCACTTGACCGCTGGCTGCACTAGTGAGGCTCAACAAGGAGGGATGTCTGGGGTATGGGCACCACAGCTCAGTGAGAGCCTACTCTCGGCAGGGTGAAGGGCTGTGTCACTGGGTGCGAGTTGTGATTCAGGCCGCACAGTGGGGGGTGAGCAGGCTACAGAGTTGGCCTTTTCCACCCAACGCAAGATCTCTAGAAGCCTCGGAATGTTCTGTGTGTTGAGGACGGCTCAGTTCACCAGCTTGCTTCTGGCTACATGGAGCAGAACCTGACACTGGCTGAAGGTGCTTAGAATCTGGGAGCTGAGGGCGTAAGGCAGCCTTGGCGGGAGCTTGCGCCGCTCTGTGAGCTCTCAGACCTGCTTGTGCACTGCCAGCCGCACCCACTGCTGCAGGCAGGATGTGTGGGGACCTCAGCCCCGTAGCACCCCGTGCACACTGGAGAGGTGCACAGGTTTCCCCGAGGACAGTACAAGTCCTACAGTGTGGTGGACACTTCGATTGCTATAGAGCACAGATCTGGCAAAGGTGACAAGGCAGGTGCCATCCATGGTGCCAGCAATGCAGACCACAGGAGTCAGGGACCCCGGGTCTCACCCCAGATCCTCCCTATGTTCTCCCATGTTCCCGCCAGGGGTTCCCCATCCACATATCCATCCAGCCCTTGGTCAGCTAGAGGCAGCTCTGCCCTGCTCCTGCCCCAAGGCCAGGGCTCCTGACTGGACTCTACCCCACCACACAAGGTCCTCACAGTAGCAGCGTGGTGACAGTGGCAAGCTGAGAGTCGGCCTCCTGGGTCTCTGATCCATGGAGACTGCAGCATTCTCACCCTCTTTGGCATGGCCAGCCCTGCACCCACCACCACCTGCGCCTGCTGGCTCTCAGCCGCTGATCATGTTCTGCACCAGTCCTGCCTAATTCTCTGCATTGTCTGCCCTGAGCCAGACATTCGAGAACCCAGCCCCGCTCTTGAGGGCCTCTGTGCCTTCAGGCCAGGGCGGCTTCCTTGCTTCTGGGGCCGGGATCCCTCCTGCTGCACAGCTAATGCTTGTCATCCCTTTATCTTAGGCTGTGGGTGACCCTCTCCGGTGAGCCACCACGTTGGGTGTGCAGGCCCTGTGTCTGGCTGTTCAGTTATCTCTGGCCCTCCTGACTCTCAGGGAGATGGGCTCCTCAGCAGCAGGTGGGCCGCCTCCCAGCCTCGTAGGTTTGGTGCAGACATGGACGAGAGGGACCAAAACCCTGTGGGAGGAATGAGAAAAGGGAACAGGAAGCCAGAAGCCACCTTTGCTGTGCCACCGACTGCGGGGACACTGTGTATGAGTTCATCTCCTGAGTACTGGTGCTTCTCCTCGTAAGCAGAAACTGGACTGCGTGAGGGAGCGCGTGGCTGAACGGAACTGAGGCAGGTGACCTCTGCAGCAGCCCACTGTCACCTGGAGCAGGAGGCTGTGGAAACAAGCTTCCTCCAGAATGCTCCAGACCAGCATAAGGTACTAAGAGAAAACCCGGGGAAGCTGTCCCCGGGTTGTCGGTGCAACCTACGCAACTTGTCTGCAAACATAAAACTGCTTCAGATTAAAGTTTATTTCAAAAAAATTAAATTCCATCATGAGCAAGTTGTCCTCCCCTCCTTGTGTATGGCAGGGGCTTCAGGGGCTGCCTCCTTATTACAAACTCAGAAACAAAGTTTAAAGACAGGATTACAGGCTAAACTCAGGAAACCCTCTGTCATCTTATAACAAGATTTGCTTTCATGGGTGTGGCCCACAGTCACTGACACCTAGCCTTAGACAAGGGAAGGCCAAAGTTGCCAGGCCTCTCAGTCCCCAAGACCAAAAGGCAAACCAGGAAAGTGTGTGTGTGTGCACATGCATACTAAGTGCACACACAAACACACGTGTGTACACCGTGGTATGTGTACACCATCTCTGCTGTCACACACACTGCTTGCATACAGAATGCCGTCTTCCCTTGAGGTCCTCTATGGCCTGTACCTGTCAAAGCCTGCCTGTCCCATACTGTCCCACCCCGTGAGGGCTCTGCACACACATGTGACCACCTGCTACAATTTTCTACTGTGTGGGGAAGAGACTGGCACATCTGTCTCCCCTGACAGGCCACCTCCATGCTTGTCACATACTCAGTGCCACTGAAGATCTCTGTGTATGCACTGAGAAGGGAAAGAAGCCGGGTCCTTGTGACAGCCACAGGATGACTAGCACGCATGTCCTCCCCCAGTGTGGGCTGGGCCTCCCGTAATTTGCAGGAAGAGCAGGACCCCCGTGGGCCTGATGAGAGCTGAGACCTCCTGCGCAAGGATGCCTTTCTTTCTCTTGCCCCAGGCACAGTGGGCCTTCTAGGTCCTACTCTATCTGCTTTTCCCTGGCAGAGGAGATTCGTCCCTGGCCTGCCCACCGTGCAGTCCTAGAAGAGCACAGTGCAGTTCAAGCCGAGTTTAAACAGAAGGAAAAGGAAGTGTGGTGTGGGTACCCGGTGGTTCTGGCCAGAACTGAGCCAGAAGCCATTCAGAGGTGTGGACAGCAGTGTCCATGTCAGAGCACATGGCCAAGCGGCATAGGGCAGGTTCCATGAACCACTAAAGCCACGGTGGCTAACACATGCTCCTATCTCAGCACAAGGGCCACTGAGGAGTTGGTTCTCAGTGGGAGAGGATGCCAGGCCCCTGGCAGTGTGTGGGTTGGGTCTCCTGGCCCTGCTATGAGAGTGTGGTGAGGCATCTGCTGGCATCTCGAAGCAGGTGGCAGGACACAGCACAGCAACCTGCAGTGTGTGTGTGAGTGTGTGTGACCATGCTGTCCCCACAGCAAGGACCTGTCCAGCCAGGACATCACTGGCGCCCAGGTAGGCAGCCCTGATCTGGGGCTGGGGCTCTCAAGGCCATCCCTCAGTGGGGGGCAGTGTTCCTTATGGCCCGATGAGTTCCTACAGGCATTCTAGGACCCAGGCCACCCACTCTGCCCCATCTACTACAGGACCAATGAAGCAACCACAAGCACTGATCAGCTCCCACTTGGTGCGGTGCCATCCTTAGCTGGGGCAGAACTAGCCCACGGGCCAGCGCCAGCAGCCAAGACATCGCAGAGTGGACAAGGGAGGAAGCAGGCTTCTTCCTGGGCCAGGAGCTCTGCCAGTTTGTTTCCTGAACAGGACCTTCATCAGGTCCCCTGCTCCTAACCCACCTCCCAGAATGAGCCAGTGTCCACACTTCCCAGCATCCACAGGAACTGTACACAATGAAAACTCCTCAATTAAGAAGCAGACAGTGGCTAAATGTCAGAGAAGCAACATAATCTGCAGGGAAGGTGCGCAAGCCTCTAACCTTGCCAGAGGCACCTGCATTTCTCACAGGAGGACAAGCAGGTCACAGCAACCCCTGGAGGTCAGCGCCCTACAGAACACAACCCTCTGCACATGCATGCCACCAACAGCAAGCAGGGGACCCACGGCAGAGCAGATGCCTGCCTTTCATGATCTCTTCCTGAAATTCTCAAGGATGCCCAAGACACTCCCCCTGCCCATCTTTGCCAAGAGCCCAGACACAGCAAGGCATTTAGCAAGAGCATGTATGGCACAGGAGATGCTGGAACCCTGGGTCATATAGCCCAGGGTACGAGGCCCAGTGGAGGCCAGAACCCTCCCCTCCCCCACTTGGCCCTCCTCTGTGCTCTGGAGCTGGTAGGCACGGTAGTGCCCTCTCTTCTACCACTCAGAGATGAAAGCAAAAGCTCCTACAATGATGCTAATGAAATAATAACGCTGTCCTCTGGCTCCTAAGAGGCCACTGCTGATTGTAGATCCGTCACAACCCTTTCAGGAGAAAGCCCATCTGTCAAGTCACTTTTGTAAGTCACAACTCAACTTCAGCAATGGGGAAATGTGGGAAACACTACATTACAGAATAAGATAATGGAACGAACTCCATCGAGGCTCAAGGCTCAAGGCTTGATGTGAGCTCCACATCTTACTCCCCTGTGCCCGTGGAGAATGACAGGATGGCAGCAGAGGGCTCTGCAGATCCAGGCCTCCAGAACCCAGCACGCCCTGTTAGGAGCAGGTCCCCACCCCACGCTCACAGAGAGCCCTTCCTGGCCTGCTCCCCCATCTGCACCGAGCCCAGTGCTGTCCCATTCTCAGGGGACAGAGTGTATTGATTATCTCCTCTGGCACACAGAGGTTCCACCCTGAATCTTGTGGGCTCAGGACAAGGTGACTGGGACATAAATAGTGGCACGTGACTCCGGATGGTGCGTGCTTGGCCCAGGCTATACAGACACTTGGCCACCCAGGTGCTGCCTGCCGGCCCCTGATGTGAACGCCTGGCTGGGAGGGTCATGCCCACCCCCACTTGGTCATGAGCCTGGACCCACACTCAGGTTCCTCTCCCAGAGCCAGGCCCCGTAGCTAGCAGAGGCACACTGGGCTGAGGCCCGGTGACAGATGGCCAGCTCCCTCCTCTGCCCCAGGACCCAAGCGTCCCTGATACTGGAGGTGGTGCAGAGGCTGGGGGAGGGGCAATTTTGGAGGAGGGGGCACACTGGAGGCCTGG
This sequence comes from Myocastor coypus, assembly GCA_004027025.1. Taxonomy (NCBI): domain Eukaryota; kingdom Metazoa; phylum Chordata; class Mammalia; order Rodentia; family Myocastoridae; genus Myocastor; species Myocastor coypus. The sequence goes on along the minus strand of PVJA010005191.1, from coordinate 39,745 downwards.
AAAGGGAAACCAGGTTTACCGGTAAAAATTATTTTCATACCAAAAAGCACCTCTTTCAGCCAAAGGAACCCCAGGGAGACACCCTCAGCCCAGATGCTCCCCAAGGGGCACGATCTGCCCAGCCCCTGCCACACCAGATACCCTTGCTGTTGGGTCCTCCTCTCTCTGCCATGCTGTCCACCCCCAGCTCCAGCACCCACTGCTGCTGCTCCCCGCTCTGCCCCAAGGCCCTTGGGGCTCATAGCCTCCCTTGTCCCTGATCTCCACCTGCAGGTTCAGTCACCCAACAGCAGCAACTGCAGCCAGAAGTCCCAGTGCTCAGCAATGTGTACCTCCTGGCGGCGCGCCATGCTGGGTGTGCCTCAGGAGGGAGCGCCAGCGAAAGGTGTGAGCATGCGCAGTGTCCTAAGGCATGGCTGCATCTGTGCATTGTCCATAGCAGGCCTGCACACTGCTGGGGCCACTCTAACTCACTGCTTGTGTTAATGTCTTCCTGTGTCTCCTTAGTACAACACACTTGGCCATATGCCTGGCCTGATGAACCACCCAGAGCTTGCACTGGTACAAACAGCCGGCAGAGGCAGTCTCTCCACCACTGCCCTGGGTATGTGTAGAACAACCCCAAGCACATGCAGGTCCAGGACAATGTGCCACCTCAGGCACTCCTTTGGCTCTTGGGAACCCCACAATGGGGAGGGGTGTGTGTGTCCTATGTCCCCTCTCAGCCAAGGGGAGTGGAGAAGCTAGCATGCTACCCGGTGGCCAACTTGCTTTTCAGCCATGGTGGGAGAAACCTGAAGCCAGGGCCTGAGGGGCCTCCAAGACGCTGGCTGCCTCCCTCTGCCTTGCCCTGAGCCCAGTGTTACCTGGCCACCACCCAGCGACACAGCACTTGTTCCAGAGTGGCCCGGAACATTAACTCTGCCAGACCACAGAGCCTGTGCTCACCTGGGAAGGAGGGTAAGCCTGTGCTCACCTTCCCACCTGGAGGAAGGGTGAGTGGAGGGCAGGAGGAGTGAGTGAGGGGCTTGCTGAGGAAATCAGGAAGTCAGCTCTGGTTTCCAGGAGGGGGCTTTGCAAGGGGGGTGGGAGCGCTGCTTTGTTTTGTTTCTTGAGGGCAAGCAGAACACTGGGACTTACCTCACGCAGGTTCAGAATAAGCCTTTGGGGTTCGCTTTGTAAGGCAGAGGCCAGTTTCAAAGGAAATCAAGTTTAAAGGAAACTGATCACTCTTCATTTTCAAGCCCCCACCAGTCCAGCCTATAGGTAGAGAACAGCCATCAACCAGCACGGAGCCAGGAATTCTCTCTCCCAGAGGAGGAGGAGGGGGCCTCCTCTGCGCATTTGTGCCCTAACCTTGATCCTTCTTCCTGTGTTAGCATTTACATTTTTAAGCATGCTCAGCTGTGTCGCTTGAATTAGCTGCAACCCAGCATATGCAGGCTCCATGTCAGGCCTCACCAGGTCTTGGCCCAGGTGCAGCCCATCTGTCTAACACAGCATGGGTACAGCAGGTGGGACAAGTGGGAGTAGGTGCAACCTGTGGCCCCCAGGCACGGTCTGCCTCCTAAGCACTTGCAGGGGAAGAGGCAGGCGGAGAAAGGGACCAGCGCTGCTGAGAGGTGACCTCAGAACAGGTGAGCACGAGGAGGGCAGCTGGGGCTGCATGGTTATACAGGCCTGCCTCGCTTGCAGCAGAGGTGGGGAAAGACAGCAAGGGCTGTCTGTCAGCACACAGAGGTGTGGGACTGGTGCACAGGCAGTGGGGACCTCAGCCAGGAGGACGCAGGCGTAGGCCTCAGGAGGTGATGCTCCCTTCAGAGCTAACCCTAGTGTTCTTATTGGGCCCCAGGAAGGGACAGACTCAGGGCTGTACCTCTCTCTCTGTCAAAAGATGTCCCAATGGGCACTCCTGACCAGCCTGACTTCCCCTATGGTACCCTTGCCCAGAGGACCAGTGGGTCTGTGTAGGGTATCCAGGGGGCCAAGTGTAGTCGAGGGCTTGTTATGGTTTATGTCTAGTTGTCCCCCCAAAGCCTGATGCAATCATGGGGTGGGGACTTCTAGAGTTTGAGACTTGAGTCATGATCTACTGGGATTATGTGTTTTAGTACTGATGGGACTATGGGTCTGAGTCCTTCCGGGATTATGGGTGTGACCTAGGGCAGATAGGCTGAGGCAGAGAGCTGAATGTAATAAAAAAAGAGAGACAGAGAGACAGACTCATGCTGTTGCTCTCTGCTGCCCTGGTTGGTTGGTTGCCTCTGTCACCATTTTGTTGCTGTTCTGCCGCCGTGAACTGCTGGCCTCTGCATTGTGCCTCTTTGCCTTGGATCCAGCTGAGTATGGACTGAAACCTCCAGTAACTGTGAGCCAAATAAACCTTTCCTTCCTTCATTTTCAGTGTCAGGTATTTGTCCCAGTAACGAGTAAAAAGTAACTAAGACAGGGCTCACCAGTGTGGACCCTGGCTCTGCCATCAGCATACTGTGAGAGACTTACAGCCAAGCCATGGGACAGGCCTGCCAGACCTCAGAGGTACTGCAGAGCTCTCGCGGGTCCACATGCCTGCCCTCTGGGCCACAGTGCTATATGGGATCTGGAATCCCTGCATCTCTGTCCTGAGGGACCTCTCTAGCCTCTGGCTCTGTCTTCAGAACGCCTGCATCCTGTGGGCCCCACCTCCCCTTGACCGGCTCACAGCCCCACCCCCTGCGAGCCACCTTTGTTGCCACCCTTGTTCTTTTTGCTCAGAGGAAGCTATGACCACTCTCGAGAGCTGGGTAGCTCTCAGAGCTTTGCCACACCCTCGACATCCCCCAGGACCATGGCCCAAGAGCCCACCCGAGCAGCAGACGCCCCATCAGGCTGTGAGGATGACATGAGTTTGCTCGCAGGGTGCCCAGCTGAGTGGCTGGTGCAGAGACTAGACACTAGCCAGGAGTTGCTGCAGTAAGACATTTGGCCCTGACAAGAGCCCTGTTGGCCTGCAGGACCGGTGCACCGGCTGGGAGGTGGCCATGACCATGCCTGCATCAGGACCAGTGCCAGATGCTATGCACACCCTCCCCAGAAGCTTCCGTCCTTACAACTCAGGAGCTTCCTTCCAGCCAAGACCTGTTCTAACACTCTGGTTGAAGGGGAGACAGGGAATACAGACAGAATGGAGAATGTAGCCTGCCTCCTTTTCATTTGTGTTTTCTCAGAAACATGAACACCACCGGATGTAAGCTGTTTCCTCTGCTGATGAAGATGAAGACGGCTTCATCTGCCTCCTCTGTGAGTCCATCTGGGGTCTACCTACCCTGTCTGGCAGGGGCTGTGTTCACCACAGTTTCAGGTAAAACAGCATCTAATACATTCCCCTGCTTTATAGGGCCTCACAGTGCTGGCAATAAACATCTAGAAGAAGCTACTTTTCTCTCATTGCTGAGACAAAGGGACATATTAATTTAGCTCACTGTCTGCAGAGCTTTCAGTCCACAGTTGTTTGGTTGGCTCCAAGGCAGCAACAGGCATTGCAGAAGGGAGACGGTTCATGGTGGGCAGAAAGCAGCAACACAAACAAGCAAGGGACAGGATGATCCTCTGTCCCTTATGCTGTATCCTGGCTACAGGATTAGGGCGGGGCCAGTCCAGCCAAGACTGTTTTGGTAACGCCACTCACCCTTAAGTGCAGCACCCTGAATCCTAGCACTGCACCACAGTCACACACTCAAGGTCCAGTTGCCTCGGAGAAAGCCCAACTATGATGACACGCAGCTTTGCAGGGACATCTAGACACCACTGCAAGGACCTCCACCCAGCACGCGACCTTGGGTGCTTGCATGCAAAGTTTCCTGCCATTGCCCTGACCTTGCCCACACACTGCTCAGCCACGACGTCCCCCAGTCCAAGGCTGGGGTCAGCCATGGGAGAAGCACAAGCCCTGACCTCACCTATTCCTTCCACATATGACATGGAGAGGTACAGTCATGGACGCTGGTGTCACTGCTGTTGGCCTTACAGCCCCACCAGAGTGAGCAAGATCTCTAGCTACTGCTGCCAGCTGCGATGCATGGCCTCATGGTTTTGCTGAGCTAACTTTCACTAAGACTCAGAGCACAGGGCATGGGATGCTAGAGCCGTCTCAGCCCACAGAAGTTCATGGGGGAGCCCTCTCAGGGCAACAGCAGCCGGGGAAGGAGAGGCAGAACCAGGTCCCTGTTGGGGGGATGACACTGAGCTGAGGCAGTGCCCAGGGAAGCTGGAATGGATCTTCAAGGTCTTGCTGTTCACCCTTCAAGCATGGCTGGGGGCGCCACAAGAAGGTGACTTGCCCAAGGGTGGTGGGACCCTTCCTCCCAAAGTACAGCCTCCCCGTTCCAGAGGGAGCTCGAGCTGTCTGGGGTGGTGTTTCGCCCTCCAGGACAGGAGCTAACTCTCCCATCCCCTTGTCCCTCAGAGCCAGAGCCAGAGCCAGAGCCAGTGCCCAATACCCTGGAGGTTTCCTATAAACACCTGCTCAGGAAACACACTGTCAAACACTGAATATCAGCATACAGTGTGAATAAAATCCCACATAATTAAAGAAAACCTCTCTCCAGTGAGCTCAGTATGATCAGAATGAGGGAATCAGGCAGAAGCACCCACTGGGGAAAGGAGCACAGGCTGCCACCAGAACCTGGCCTGCGATGGCAGCAGGGGCACAGCCTGGGCCAGCTCTGGCATCACTGCAGAAAACTCAAAGGGTAGATGCAGGGACTCCAGGAGGACGCTCTCACTTGGGTGCTAAATAGTGTCTTTGTCACCTCATTATCAGGCTGAGCAAGGAACAGTGGCTTGCTGCTGACCCTGGAGACATCCCTGGGTCACAGTATCACCATCACCACTGTGGCTATGGCAACTTTTCTCCCTGAGTCCAGAGCTAAGAAGACCCCAGGGAGAGGTGGAGTGACCTGGGGAGGCCAGGACAGACAGGCGCTGGGAGGAGCATCCTGCAATTTATGAAAATCAGTAAGTGGTTCATCACTCTCACAAGACAAAGAGGCTTATGCCTTAATAGTGAAAACAACATTCTGTGGCATGTGTGCCCGCTGGGCTCTGGCCCGCCAGCCAGCTCACGGCTTTTACAGGTCGCTGTCATGCAGCCTCAGCAGTGATGGGCCTGCAGTAATGGCTAGGAAGTGTTCCTTGGAGCCACATGTAGGTGCCTCCATGGAACAACAAACCAGAATGCGAATGGAAGCAAGAGCCTGGAACATTTCCAGCACGCCGGGATCAGTACCCATCTCTCCTACCTCAGAGGCATTCTTGGCAATCAGATGAAAAGAGAAAACCAATAAATGTACACCAGTGTGCCAACATGCAGTTAGGTACAAACAAAATACACACATTTTTGATGCTCCCTGGCTGCAGAGCATCTTCAGCTGGGCTCCCCATAGGACCTGAGATCTGATCTCTGCGCTCCCTGCAGAAGTACGATTCCACTCTCACTCTAACTTGCTGCTGAGTGAAGCAGCACTGGCATTTAACCATCCTCAGGATTCTCTGCTGCCTTTTCCGCATTCTGACTGAACTCATCTTTAAGCAACACACAACTGACATGGCCGACACGCTGACCCCCACCAAAGGAGCCATCCTCACCTTTGAATTTGTGGAACACGGCCCACAGCTCTGCCACGTCGGTGGCGAAGGTGATGTCGGTGTCCAGGACGATGACTCGCTCCAGGCTGGTGGGCAGTGTCTTGGTGAGGACAAGCTTCATGAGGCCGTAGATGCCGGAGTAGTGCTTGTTGGGGATCCAGGACACTTCGGACTGGAGGGCAGGGTGGGGAGGGAGTGGAGAGAAGGGAAACCGCTGCGTTAATCTCGGCTGCACCACCGTAAACCTTGTCTGAGGTCTAAAAAGTATCCAGTGCAGATGTGTTGAATAAATGAGATTGGTTTGTGTGAAATTTTGGGGGAAGAAAATATATCTGAATCAAGCAACAGTCATGAAATAATTATTATACACAAGCAAAGCTCAAGCTGTGATTTAAAACCTATTATTAGAGAAACTACATAGCTCCATTGGAGGAAAACAGATTTGCAAGAGAAGGATGTCAGGTACGAGCTTTGAGCCACACTGGGTGTGCTTCTGCAACCAGCACCTATGTGTTCCCCATGGGTGTAGTTCCTTCAGTTATACTCCACTTCAGCTGGCCAAGGTTACAGAGAGCCCTGGCTTAATGATGGAGTTCTGTCTCTGGGTTAAATGACTTGGCCACCTGAAGTGTGTGCCGTACGAATGTCACCAGGCTCAGAACCAAGAAGTGGGCAAAGGAAGCTCCACCTTGCTTGCTTTATTTCCCTAACTGCCCAAGCGGCACAGCTGTGAATGACAGAGCACAGAACGGTGGGGCTGCGCTGCATGGCGCCACGACCACAGTGCTGTGCTGCAGAAGCCACCGCCAGGCTGCAGCCACTCATGTCCCTCTGTTCCAGTCCAACGCATCCCATGGACAGGTCATTTAGCCAGGAGTATCCATGCTGTTGATGGCCTTTCCTACTCATGTTTATCTATATCCACAAGACTGTGTTGAGTGGGAACTCGCTCGGCTGTCTATTGGTTCTGAGGCAAATGCATCAGGAGGGCCCTGCCATGCCGGTGTGATGCTCTCGTTCAGACAGAATGGAGTCAGAGAAGGGGAGTGAAGGAGGGAGGTCCTCACTGTGTCCCCCAGGGCCCCAAATAGAGCATCCAAGAACTACATGTGGCTGGGGTCAGCAGGAAGCCTGGGCTTCAGGTGGGGTCAGCAGGAAGCCTGAGCTTTAGGCCTGCAGGAAGCTGAGCAGAAGAGTGGACACAAGGCCTCCCAGGGAGACCAAGCCTCGCACTCCCTCACCTCAAAGCCAGGATGTGGAGGGAGTACCCTGGCTCCTGGGAGCCACAGCACACACCTGGTTTCCATTCATGGGAATGGGGCCACACTTGGGATCCAAAAACTCACACATCTCCTTTGTCCTAATCACTCCATCTAGAGGCCAATGCTCTTTAAGAAAAATCAAACACATTGAACTGAAAGACAAAATCCCCATCTTACTCTCAGAGATTCTTATCACCATGTTACATAAGTAAAGAACCAGCCACCATCCAACGTCCTGATGGAGCTTCCACCAGAACACAACCCATGGTCATCACACTGTGGTGCAGGGTGCCATGGCTTCACACAGCACCGATTAAGGTACAGTGTGAAATAATGCTCTATATGATAACGAAAAAGAAAAAGCAGGTTAGAATGTGGTGGTGCATATCAGACACTACGGAGCCACATGTCACTGACAGCTATGGAGAACAAGGCAGCGACACCAGCTACAGCTGACACTCACACGTGAGTGCCCAGTGGTTCTCGCCTTCTGAGCCCTCCCACGCTCCACTGCTGCACAGGCAGACGACACCCTCCGCCCTTTCTAAAAGGATCAGGACCAGTGCAGTGGGATCACATGGCCACCTTAGGACACAAGGACCCCAGGGACAGCTCCCAAGGCCAGTACCATCTTACCCACTTTGTGGAAAATATCATTTCAGCTCCTTCCTGTTCTCAGCTTTGTGATGACGGCTCTTCGCTTAAATGAGTACAATTCTGACCAGAAATAAAAGAAACATTCTGGTGGGCCAAGTGATCCATCGTGGGTCCACCTGTAGGGCAAGGATGACCTCCACATCTGTCATCCCAGCCACCTGACACCTGGGCAGCAGGGAGGAGAGGAAACAAGGAGAGACATCTGGCCCGGCCTGTACAGCTGTCAGAATTTCCAGGACTCGGCTGCCCTGCCTGTAGGCGAGGGGGCACCCATGTCACAAGCAGCAGAAGACTCAAGTGGCTGCTGCTTTGTGATGGACACACGGCTGTGCTCCCTGTGCCAGCTCCCCTCCCTTTGTCCCAGCACTTGGGTGTCCTCACCACCTCACCTTGGACAGGCTTCTCGGCCTCTCTGAGCTCCTACCATGGGCAAGGGCCTGCTCCTTCACAGAGGCCCTATCTTGCCAGGGCACAGAGGATACTCAGGAACAGTAGGGCTTACTGCCCAGTATGTGGAACCAGGGAGGGACAAAGCAGAGGGCACACTGAGGATTGCAAGGCAGAGTGGCCACTGTGGGGTCCAGAGCATAGCTGCCACATAGGGGGCCGTGTGGGAGAGCACAGAGACCTGGCACACCTGTGGCAGTGCAGGGCTGGACTGGAAGCCACACCACCTCCAGATGGGAGGCAGAAGGAAGGTGATAGCCCTTTACCATCACCCTCAGGGGCACAGAGGGTGGGCAGGACCCACGGGACCAGCCTAGCCCTGTCAGCACAGTCAGGGCACTAACAGAGACAACCTGAACCCTTGTGGCCACAGTGGAGCCCACACGGCCCACGCACCAGGTGCAGGTGCACACCTGGGCAGGAGCACTGTGTCTAGCAGAGACAGAGCAGGTTCACAGGGGTCTTCACGCCTGTTCCCAAGCCCCGATACCCATCTGAGGAGTTACTTCCCAGCCAGCCATCCCTGAAGGTCTGGGAAGACCATGCCTCACACTGCTCTTCCTCCTACAGGGCTGGCCCTGGTCTCATGTGCTTTCCCTTCTCCGAGGCTGCCTGGATAGAAGCCTGGTAATCAGCGGTTTGCACGGCAGAGCTATGCTATTTAATCAGACCTTTGATTAACTTTTTCTTCTATTTTGGTTACCATCAAAGCAGTAGAGCTTGGTGAAGACGGAACAGGAGTGTGTGGGTTAAGCCATCTAATTAGATCACCTCAGTGCTCAGCTTTATTTTCAACTCCTGTGAGCAGGTGGGTGCATCCTGAGACAGGAGGACCGCAGGAATAAATTAATCTCAACATGAGCCTGGGCCCGAAGGTTGCCCTGGTCCCAACTTAATCCATAATCCATTAATTCCAAGTGTTCACGTCAAGGTAAATGAAGCGCTCTTGTGAAGGGAGCCCGGGACACAGACCTAGGACTGCAGGGTCTCTTGGGGGAGACTTCAGGAAAGCAGACACACTCATCTGAGGCGCTCCTCCTGGGCGGGCAGCAGCCCCTCCGCGCTCTCTCCACTGCCTCCACATTCCACTCCTACTCCAGCTCTCACTGGGAAGCCGCCTCTCTGGTCACCATTTCCCCACATCTTCAGGCTGCCCAGGCTCTGGAAGCGGCTCTCACCTGCTCCCCACGGGCCAGCGGGCTGCCCTGCTATGTGAGTGTCCCTAGCAGGCCGGCTGGAACCCCTGAGGTGGAAGCAAGGATTCTTTCCAGGAACAGCTGGTGGATGTGCCTGAGCCTGGCGTAGGCCTGGATCAGGGTCCCAGCTGCGAAGTCACCGCCTGGGTCGCTGGGCTCACCACTGACTCAGGCCTATGTGACGAGAGCAGGGCTGGTGGTGGATCTGGGCCCTGGGTGTGGCCCAGAGGGCACCCACCTTTCCTTTCTGGGCTTCTGGCTACCAGGAGCTTGGCAGCTCTACTCTACCAGGTCCTTCTTGCCCCTGCCCCTGGTGACCATGCACTGAATCCTCCAAAATCTACCAGCCAAAATAACCACTGCTACTCGCTCTGGATATGAAAGGCGTGAAGGTCTGAAGCCCCCCCCTCCCCCCCACCGCCCAGGACTCCCCCAGTGTGGGCTGCCAGCACCACTGCACATGGCTGATTTGGGTTTCGGGGTTTGATAGAAGTGATGAGTGGTGCAGTGTCGGCAGTGCAGGGGCAGTGGGCCCCACAGTCAGAGGGGGTCCTGCTCTGTTGGATCAAGGTTTTCTGTACAGGAGGTTCACAGAAGCACAAGAAACTGCTGGGAGAGCAGAGCCCCTGGGGGCGCTCTTGCGCCAGCAGTGCCTTGTGGGTGTCAGAGGAAGAAGTGGTGGGCGGGGACCCAGCTGCCTGTCCTGGTGCGTGGGCACTGATCTCTGACCCAAGCAGGGGCAGGGCAGGGCACCTGGGCAGGGAGCCTGGAGCGTCCTGTCAGAGGTCGCTGAAGAGCCCAAGCCCCACGCCAGCTACCTGGGGACAGCCTGGCGAGATGGCTGCTCACAGGGGAGCAATGCTCCACCACACTGGTCATCGTTATGAATATGCCAAAGGGCTTGTGTAATTAAAAAGACCATAAAGATGAAAGCCAGGCTCATCTTAATGGATAGACTACTACCCTTGCCATGGCTGTTAATAATTCTAAGCAGCATGGTGAGGCTTTAATTAGTAGAATGCGACTGTGCCCAAGATGGTCACCTCCCACACATACAGAAAGGATCATGGGCAACCCAGGCTTTCAGGGCATCCATAAAGCAGGAGGGAACTCTGCCTTCCTGAAGCAGCAGCTGTATGGTGGGCACTTGCCACCGCCTTCTGCAAAGCACAGTGGGGGCTTTGGGTGTGTGATGCTGGTGTCCCACGCAAGTGGCACAGAAGACACATCCAGAGTGATGAGAAGACACAGGGATGAAAGACACAGATGTCCCCTCAAGATGTGAAACCCTCTACCACTGCTACCCAAGGGACAGACAGGCAAAGGCTGCTCTGGGCAGGGAGCAAACACACCAACTTTCTGGATGCACTGGGATGTCTAGAGCTGGGGAGGAGGGAAGCAGGACACACCATGTGGACTGGTGGCCAGGCTGCAGTCGGGGAGGGAATCACTAGCCCAGTCGCCCACGTTTGGGCATGAGGACTGAGTCACCCCTGGCCCCAGCACCCAGCTCCAGCCCCAGAGTTGGAAAGTTTCCCTTCCCATCCCCTGCGGTGGGTCTATGCTCAGGATCACTGAGGCTCAGAACCCAGCTCTCCCTAGTCTCAGCAAATCCCTGTTTTCTCAGATGCAAGTTTTCAGGCAATTAGAAATGCAGGCCTCTGAGTGCACAGCCCTGGATTCTACATCTCTCTGGCCCCTACTAGTGCCACCTGTAATACGGGGTGGCAGCAGCAGACCCTGCTTCTGATGAGGTCACTATTCTGTCCTCTGTAAGTTTTCTCACATCACACTGGAAATATTTACAGCTCAAAATAGATTTCTTACCCATATCAACATTTTCCTGTGAATTGCACATCACCTTGACATATTTTCAAAATGAAAAAAGAAGCCATGGTGGCTGCAAAATGTTTGGAAAGTCCTCAGGTTTCTGGGGTGGGTGGTCGCCTTGGCAACCAACCTGCAGGTACACAGCCAGAGGAAGGTGAGGGTGGGATTCTTGGGCGGGGCCAGTAAGGAGGCTCAGAATGGGGGTTGCACATCCAGCCAGGTCCCCCAAGTGCTGTCTCAGCCTGTCACCTACCTGGTAAGAGGCAACGCATAGTGCATTCCTAGAGGCTGGGGAACCAACAGAGGCACTGGTGAGCTTACAAGGCTCCCCACACCCATTTGGGCTCTGGTCACCCCAAACCAACAGCCAAGCTCCTCGTCCCTCAGGAAAACATCTGTAACACGGAGACACAGTGCCCGCCCAGAGGCACGTAAGGGCTCTGCATCAGCACTGGCAACTGTCAAATACGATTTTCATTAGTGGCATTGGCAGTGGCAGCAAGGTGAGATTCCAATGTGTTCCACAAACATGTCTGCATTTGCGGGTGCTTGTCGCTACCAGCAGAGGCAGAGCAAGCTCATATTTGGCTCATCTGAGGACACTTAGGTTAGCCTAATGGCAGCAACGTGGTCCAAGTTCTGTGGAGCAGAGATGGGGCCTTGTCTTCATGTGGTCTGGGGGCTGGGGTTGGTGAGTGTCCGCTGCCCATCCCTGACCAGTAAGCCACCAAGAGACATGGCAGCTTCTGATGACAACAGTGACCCATCCCCTCCAGGCTTCTGCAGATCGGGATCAAGACCACACTGGTGCCGCAGTGTGGCTCTGGGCCAAGGGTCAGCCCGGGCTGGAGTCTGCCCTGGAGATGGTGCTCACATGCCAGCCTGGGCATTACCTATCCACAGACAGCTGGCTCCCTTCCACCCAGACCAGCCAGAGGCTGCAGAGCAACCTGGCAACAGGCTGGCGGCTCCCACAGGAGTAGCCCATAGAACAGTGGGGAGTCAGCATGCCTACTGCCCACTGGTCTTGGGAGTGCCATAGTGTCACCTCCACAGGTGTTCTGGTCATGCAGGTCATGAACTTCTATGCAGTGTGGAGCCACCAAGGGAATGGACATTAGGTGGGGACTGTAGGTGACTATGGCAAGCTGCATCTAGAATGTTCCACAATAGTCCCATGTGCTGAGAGGTGGGGCTTTTGAGTATAACTGGGTAATGCAGGGATCTCTTAGATCTCTCTGAGAGCTAAGCATGCTTCAGGAAGCAAGCCCTGGCTGGGAAAGGGAGGCTGCTGAGGGTGCCTCTGAGGTGCACCTCCCTCCGAGGCGCCTCCTTCCCTCCCTGCTTCCTAGCTGCATGACATGCACAGCTTTCCTTGACCAGGCTCTTCCCCAATGGGGTAACCTTGGCCGGAATCCCTGAGCTGTGAGTCACGGTCGCTTTCCTCTGTTAAGCTGCTGGTGTTGGGAGCCATGGCTCAGCGAAGATAAAGCTGCTGAGTACAGGGACCATCACAGAAGCCAGCTACCACATTTACAATTACAGAGAGTTCTGGGCAGGGCAGCACTACCTGATGAAAGGAAACGGGCATGCAAAGAGGTAGGTGGAGTCAATGAGAGAAGTCTAGAAAATGAGTGACAGAGGAAGCACTAGCCTCAGCAAAGGCATGGAGATGCAAACAAGTGACTCACGTCTGTATGTGCGTGCCTTTGTGTGTGTGTATACGTGTCTAGGTGCATGTGTGTGTGTACACCCGTGCATGTGTGCATGTCTGTGCATGTGTCTATGCCTGTGTGTGCATGCCTGTGCATGTGTGCACGCCTATATGTGTGTGTGTGTGTCAAGCCTGTGTGCATGTGTGTGCAGTTTTTTTTTTTTTGCAGTACCAGGGATCGAACCTGGGACCTTACACATACAAGGCAGGTGCTTATGCCACTAAGCTATCTCCTTAGCCCAGTAACCACATTAGGACAGGCTTCATCCCTGGTAAGGCCTGGAGATAGAAGTGACTGTGAGGAATGTGGGGATGCAGGCAAGAGCTAAGGCTTGAGAACTCCACCAGACCATGCCCTACAGCAAGCAGTGCACCAAGAGGGCTCCATAGCCAAGCACTACAGCCCAACAATCACTACAGCCCAATCAGAGACAGACTCCAGTAGCAGGGAGGAGGAAAGGCTGTGAGAGGTAGCTGAGGTGGGACCAGAGGAAGCCAGCTGTTAGGGCGGGAGCCCAGCCCCCAGTGGGCCCCTGCACTCTGTGTTTCTGACCACCTTGGGGACTCAAATTGTAATCTAAGAAAGGTGAAGGGCAGAGACCTGGGAGGCACATCTCTTCCGGCATCCTTGCAGGAGTCCTTTACTCTGGATGAGCAACCACCCAGGGTCCATTCTCCAAGCTTACTAAGGGAAGGTGCTGACGCAGGCCAGGTGTGACACAGACCAGGTGCCCTGCAGTGCTGTTCATCATAAATGACTCATGGCTGAGAAGTTCAGAGTCTCCTGGATGCACACCTCTTAAAGTCACCAATCCTGCTCAGTACCCAGCTCCAGCTCAGCCACGGTGATGCCCTTAGTCCCAGCGGGAGTGCGGGTCACACTGCCATGTTTTCCCACACCAGCAGCCCAGAAGGGTGTTAGAACCAGTCCTTCCTGGTGACAGGAACCACTACAAGCCCCAGTGGACACAACAGACAACCCTCACCAATGTAAGATCTGCTGGCTTCCAGCTGAAATGCCCACTATTCAAAAAGCCACTGAGAAGCACAAATAAATGCAGGTCACTCCACAGGGGCAAAATAACAGGCATTCACAGGAATATGCTCCTGCACGTGCAAACATGGCACTCCCCTCTTGGTGGCCTGAAGCCCTACCCTCCGGTCACCTGGCAAGAGGCATCCACTTCTTGGCCTGGGCACAGCTGAGGGACTGGTCACAGGGACACTCATAGTCACCTGGCACTGCCCAGCCTCTGTACTATGAAACGGAGCATTTTGGAGCCCTGGGCATTACAAATGTACCAGACTGTTCAGCACATGGAGGAGAACACTGCATTAGCTCTTGTATAGTGTGGAGTTGGACAATTTTCAAAGCTGCCATTCCTTCTTCCTTCCTTCCTTCCTTCCTTCCTTCCTTCCTTCCTTCCTTCCTTCCTTTCTTTCTTTCTTTCTTTCTTTCTTTCTTTCTTTCTTTCTTTCTTTCTTTTTGTGAGACCAGGGTTCAAACTCAAACTTGCACTTGCCAGGCAGGCACTTGTGCCATGGAGCTACCTCCCTGACCCCTTTTTTGTCTTTTTGAAACAGGATCTTACTATGCAATTCAGGCTGGCCTTGGGCTCACTTTTGTAGCCCAGGCTGGTCTCGAACTCACACTGATCCTCCTGCCTCAGCCTTCCAAGTGCTGGGAATGCAGGCATGTGCCACCATGCCCAGCTGAAGCTGCCATTCTTACTCAGAGCACAGCGTGCACTTGTGTGTGTGTGTGTGTGTGTGTGTGTGTATGCATGTGTGTCTTGCAGTGTGGGACACACACACAGAGCAGGCAGTGATGGATCTGAGGATGTGAAACAGTCCAGCCACACGAGCCATGCCTCCAAAGAGGGAGGCAGCGATGAGGATCCTTCGCGTGGTCAACAAGCGCAAACACGCCTCAGTGGAGGTGCTATGCCTGTCTGCTTTGGGGGTGCAGGGAATTCCATGAAGTGCTGTAACAGTGTGGAAGACATGGGATTATCTGGGTTAGGGGCCAGGGTGTGGGATGGTGACGACACCCGTGGGCTCTGGCGGCACTGTTCTGCATCTAAGTGCGAGGCCATGGGGCAGACCTGCGCCTGTGGTGACCTCTTCACCAGTACCCTTCATCTGCATATCTGCACCCATGTGTGACCTGGGACCAGAGAGGCCTGGAAGAAGACAGCTGATGGAGAGGGCCCTGAACTTCCCCATGCATCTCACGTGTGTGCGCTTGTGTGTGTGCACATGTGCATCTCACACAGATGGCTTGTGCATATTTATCTATAAACTTACATACAACTCCTTTTGAGAGTGCTCATAGAGATGGCCATGGTCCTATGAAATGCAAAAAAAAAGCCAAGACTTTGTTTCCCTTCACCATAAACCTAGCCACTGTATACATCTGTAATGGACCAATGATCACTGCTGTCCTAATGTTCGGTATTGGAATGCCATGGTGCAATTAGGAGAAAAGGCCTCAGAAGGCTTGTGGAAGGGGGGGTCATAATCCCAAAGCAGCTGAGCATGGCTGCCAACTGGCTCACAGCAGCCCAGGCTGGCACAGACCTGAGTGGTCACCGAGTCCATAGGCCCTCGCTTCCTGGGTATCCTGGAAGGCAGTTTAACAGACAACACAGCCTCCGTGATCAGATCACCTGCAGGCTGGGGACACTGGCTCACACCTCTCCCCGCACTGCCTCTCCACTCTGCCACTGCTGCCCAGGGAACTCTGCAAAGAGCAGCAATTAAGGAGGCACCACTCTGTGCCACACTAATGAGGCGCATGGTGCTCCAGCTCCAGGGCTCTGCAGCGCTTTGTAGGTGAAGTCCTCACTAGGCCACCTCTGTTCACAGTAGAGATCCACCTGGAGATGAATGAGTCTGAACACACAGGAGGGGGCTCATGGGCAGAAGGAGGACCAGGGAGGGTGAACCAGAAGTACTACTTAATTAATTTCTGATTGGCTTAAAATTATTCTCCCTTAGAAAACCTGGAAGGCAAAGCACAAGATCCCATGGCACCCCTGCTCCTGGCAGCCTGCAGGCAAGATGAACCTCAATTGAAGACGGTGCCTTTACTGGGCTCTGGTAGGGCACCCAGCAGATGCCAACCAAAGCCCCCCTTATAACTTTCAGTATCTTAACCTTGACCTTGAAGGCTCTCTTCAGTCTGCTTAAGACTCTGCTACATTGACATTTACCCCGGGCAGCAGGCCCTTCCATTTATAGGAAGGTTGCCAGGGAAACCGGATACTGAGGAGAGCTGTCTCCCTGCTGGGATTTGAAATTTCTGAAATATGAGGATACAGAAGGGAAAAGAATGTCCACCTTATACAGCGCTATGAAGGATGGCACGGGGAGCAGACCATGCTCTTTGCCTCCCTTCCTGTGGATGTGCAGCTGGTCCAGGTATTTCTGATGCTCTCAGCCACGCTTAAGGTGCTCCCTGCTGAAAGCCAGGGTTCATGGCATACTCACTGTGCTTGCCAAATTCTGTACTAGACACAACGGGGAGTGGAGCAGCTGTGGCACACTCCTGCTGCCGAGGAGATTCCAGAGAAAAGGGAGATGATCTATCATTATATTTATGATAACAGTAACATAACATTTGTGGAATGCCTGCTACATAGCAGACACATTAAAGCAATTTGCAAATATTATCTTCCCATTCCTACAATAACCCTGAGGAGCAGATATCAAGAAATCATACATTTATGCAGAATTTTAGGAGGTAGGATTGAAAATCAGATTTGCCTCATTCCAAAACTCTTAATCCTCTGGAAATTGATTTAAATAAGATATCCAAATGATGATTAGGCGGTAAAGGCTGCATGTAAACTCTTACTAAAATCCTCGCGGTGGAGCAAAAAACTGATCAGAAACAGAACCAGGAGAGACAAAGGTGACCACGGAGCTTGCATTTGAGCATAATAAACGTCCTCACTACAACTAAGAAGGGGTCATGGCCCCTTGCAGCACAAGGCTCCCACCGAAATGGGCTGAAGGTGGCCAGTGACATCGCACTAAGATGAGCCGACATCAAAACAAAGGAGAAACCATGCCCAGACTGGGAAGGCCATAGTTCTCCTGATGACCGCAGTGTACAGGCCAGCTGGTAACACCTGTCCCTGGGGCAGGGTCTTCTGCTGCCAGTTCTTCTCAGACACTGCTGAGAGCCAGCAGGAGCCAGCCCAGCTCTGACCACACCCTGGACCCACACGCATGCCCAGGCAGGGGCTACATCTTGGCTGTCACTTGAGGATCACAAGGTATGTGAGGAAGGGTCATACCCAGTGTGTTCCTGGGTGTGATTTGGTGTCACTAATGTAAAGAAATTTCTCTGTGCTTTCAAAGTTGAGCTCCACCACAGCTCAGGACATGCATTCTAGTGGGGGAAGTGAGGCAGTAAGGAGCGGAGAGTGTCGCTTTGGGGCCCTTCTTAACGCTGCCTGCAGAAGGCTCACTGAGGTCCACACTGGACATTCAATCCCCAGGAGTATTCCACCCTCTGAGCTGGAAGGGGGCGGAAGGAGGCAGTGAGGGGGCTGTGGTGGGAAGTACCCGCTGGCTGGGCATGGCCCACTGCCTGCTTTGAATCTCAGGTTCTGGTGCTGAGCAACAGAGACCGAGCCACCAGCTGGTTCTGCCCCAGAGAAAGGACTTGCTGAGCAGAGAAGCACCAAGCACAGGGCACTGCAGAATGGGTACCTGGAGCCCTGCACTAATTCTGTGTCTTGGCAGGAGGAACGTGCAGTCACTTGACAAGCAGAGCGCAGCCAGGCCCTCAGCACCTCCTGAGAGCCAACCCCGTGCTCCCTGGCTCCAGTACACTGGCGGCGGGGACAGGGCTTCCGTGCCGTGTCTGTCCGTGTGCCATCAGGCAGCAGTGGCTCCGGGACACAACATGTATTAAGTAATAGTAGCATATTAATAATAACATGAGTGGGAGAGCTGAGTTTGGCAGCGCATTATGCCTGTACATAAGATGTTGATCACTGCTTGCTATTTTCTCTTCAAATATATTATTTAGCCAGTAGTGAGCAGATTTAAACCCCACTGGGGTTCTTGAATACAGCCCGCCCTAGTGGTTAAATCCAATGAAAGCATCCTGGTTGGATGAGCTTTTAGCTAGGGGAGGCCAGTATGCAAGAGGACATTCATCAGGTCAGCAGGGGCAGATGCCCAGCCACAGAAGCCAGTGGCAAGGGAAGGGAAGCAGCTTGCAGTGCTGAGGGCACCCACACTACAGGGAAGCTGCTACCTGTGGCCAGGGTGTTCTGTTGTGGGGCGGCTGCTAGCCGTGGCCAGGGCATATGTGCTGTGCCCCTCGTTTGCAGCAGCTTCCCATCTGCCATTTATCTGACTCTTGAATATTCCCTTGAATCCATCAGGTAAGAGAATCATCTCTCCTGCTTATGCACAGAAAGTAAGACTTCAAAAGATCATAGTCCAAGATTGCAGAACTAAGGGCCAACAACGTAGCTCAGTGGACTAAGTACCTGCTTGGGCAAGCACATGGACCAGGGTTTGATCCCTGGCACCATATTCACGGCCGGCCCTGTCCCCTAGGTGAGCTGAGTTGAGACTGGGCATGGTAATCCCTGTAATCTCAGTGCTGGGAAGGCTGAAAACAGGAGGACCACTACAAGTTTGAACTTCATAGTGAGATCCTCTACTGAGTACATAAAAAATAAAACAAAAAACTCCCACAAAATTGCACAGCTGGTGGGTCAGTGGTAGAGTTAAAAGGTACTTTCTGGCCTGCAGGACAACCCATGTAGGGCCAAGGGCCTCTGACAGCACCAGCCCCTCACAGTTCAGCATTGTCATGGAAACTGGCTTGGAAACACTGTCTATGGTTCTTAAGCAAAGAAATCCACATTTTGATACCTGTGTGCTCTTCTTCCCAAAAATCAAGTTGGAGCGTGATATAATGATTGGTGAAAATATGGGTTTCCTGGTTTTTTTTTTTTTTTTTTGAAACAGTCCTGGGTTGCTCTCCAAGCCTCCCCTGGAGACGCAAAACACCTGGCCATGGGTGTCCCCAATAGGGTAAGGTCTACAAATGGACATCACAGCGGAGGCCACAGCTGTGTCCACTGCCACCAACATCTTACCTTTCATGTATCGATTTTCTGGTCTCTGACTTTAGTGGCCTAAATTTTCCTTTTTATCACCTTCCAAAGTAGCCAGGCCAGTGGACTCCCCCCTAGTGCCATGGACTGGAAGGCAGGGAAGATAATGCCTCCTGGTGGGGACTTCTGAGAATGCTCAGGGATGTTCTTAGCTGTTGCAACCTAAGCTGAGGGACCTGGTGGAGGCTGGGAAGCTGCTGAGCGTCTCAGACATGATGGCTCTCACATGAGATCTCGGCCTGAAACACCACGGTGCTGGAGCTCATTGGTGATGAGCAATGTGAGGTGAAGGCACAGTGCGCCGACTGGATGCTGGTGTGAGGGTCCAAGTGTGGTCTCTACCAGGCCTCATGCCAACTGCTGTGAGACCTGGAGGTAAGGAACTGGCCACATAGGAGGCAGCAGCAGGTTCTGATGTGCTCGGCATCTTTACTTAAAAGCAGGGAAGTGAAAGCCTTCTATCTATCCCAATGAGAGCCCTGCATGAGACAACACGTGGAAGACAGGAGGAGTGAAAAAGCAAGACTGTCACCATAGTGGCTCTGGATGGAGGGACGAGCTGGGTCCCACCCCTTGGGGGCAGACTCCATCTTCCCTGTGGATCGTGGCATGTGCATTCCACGGGAGCCCAGTGCAAGCCCAGGGTGAGCACACCCAGGTGCTGGAGGCCAACGCTGCCTGGCTTTCCCCAACCATTGTCACCTCAGGGCAAGGTCTCAGGGTCTGAGCCACACACAGGAGTGTGGCTGGGCACCAGCACTCTAATGGGCTCTGCCCACACAGATGGGCAGGTGGCTTCTGCCAGCTCCAGCACAGGGTGTAGATCTCCCCAGACACAAGTCCTGCCAGGATGCTAGGGCGAGGTGCGGGCTTTCTCAAGAGCCTTTAGGGAAGAAGACAACATATGAAACACGAGGCCTCTACAGGCTGGATACCCTCGGGTATATGCACCCTGCTTCCTACAGACCACTTCTGAGTCAACTTGCAGCTGACCAAGAGAATGCTCCCTTTCCTGCTTCCTTCATCCCTTCCTCAGTTGCCCCCACTTGGCTATGGTCGTAGACTCACAAGCTGGTGCCAGAAGAACTGTACCACACGTCCACACTGCATCAGGCCAGTGGTCACCACGGGGGTGGGCCGTGTCTATGCAGAGGCTTGGAACAGAGACACTGGGAAGTGTCACAGGAGACAGTGGTCTGTCTGGAGAAAGTGGACTCACTTTATTCTTTCTTGCTTTTCAACTAGTCCACTAGCACACCTGTCCTCAGCATGGACACTGTCACTGGGTCACTCAACTTGAGCACCCTAGGACCAGAGCCTCAGAATTTACTGGTCGCAGGAAACAAGCCAGCAGTTTGTTACAAGTTACGCAGTGAGCAAGAGAAGTGGTACTCCAGGACCTAAGCTAGGCCTGACCCGCTCACCTCCCTTTGCTGAACAGCTTAGGGCTACCGAGTGAGCCGGGGTCTGTATGCTAGAGGGAAACTGCATGGCCAGCCAGGTCCTCACTTTGCCAGCGCTGGGTCTGCGCCTGCACCCCCCTAGTACTTGGCCACACCCATGGGGCGTGGTCTGCAAGGTGCCTAGGCGTGGTTTACTCGGATTAAAATATGTAATTCCTGACTACAAGCACTCAGAAATAAGGATTAATACGATCTTCCTATGGGCACCCCGAGGAGCCCTGGGGACGGGTTTTTGGATCTAGCTTATTAGTTTCCCCCAGTAGCCAAAAAGGGGCCACTGTTGTGAGAGGGGGGAGTGCCAGCGACACGAAAGAAGTGCGTTTCTTTGTCTTCTGGTAGAGAAAGTGCGGCCATAGGCTGTCACCTTTCGCAGCGAGGCTCAGCACATAATGGGCGGGTTGCTTGGACAAGGCGTCCACCCCTCTGGGAGACCGAGGTCTGTCATTAGACCACACCACCACATGCTTGCTCACTCCCTCCTCTGCATCCTTCCTGGTCGTGGGTCATGAAGTTCTCAGCACCGCTCTTGCTTTTCTGCCTCCCTTTCGGAACCCACACGCACCCTTAAATCTAACTCCGAGCCCCACTCTGTGAAGTCACCCCGATTTCCCAGGTACGAATTAGCTCAATGTGCACTTGAGTTCTGCTGGACTCGTGAAGGCAGGAAAAATGCGCGGCAGGGAGCCCCTGTCTGCTATGGATCTGCCTCTGGGCTGCTGCTCCTCAGCTAGAGCTGATCAACGGGAAGGAGGGAGGGTTTGCTAAACACATTATTGAAGCTGCCTTCACTTGCATTACTTCTTTTTAAATTTTTTTTTTACTTGCAGCCCAAAGCAAATTAACCAGTGGGACACTATGTGAGAGACTAGGAAACTACTCCACTGTTTGGCATGTTCTAGGCCAATGCAGAAAATGGCGATGTGGCTTCACAAAGTGTGGGCAGTCCTCTGCGACCTCTCCCCACGACACCTCCTTAAGTGCCCACAAAGATGCCCCGAATATGATGCTGCACATTCTACCTAGGTGCCACACCACACCTCAGGAGTGCACAGCCTGTTGGAGGAGACTGCATTGTGGGTGCGGGCTCACCAGTGGTCATGGCACCAATCGCCAAGTAGCTAATGGTGGGCTCGGGAGGCCGCATCTTCTGGGATGGGATGGTCACCGGCCTTGGGCTGCAAGGGTCTCTCTCCCTCCTCCTCCCCCCGTATCCCTCTGTTTCCTGCCTACCCTGCCATAGGCTATTTCTCTGCTGCCACACTGTGTGGGAGTCAGCTGACTACAGCCTAAGACCTCTACCATCTGTGAGGTAGATTCCAGTTGCAAGTGCCCAGTGAGGAGTCTCAACAGGAGAAAGTAGCTAGGATAAGCTATTGTGCCTACTGTGTAGGCAATGGGTTGGTTCCTTGAAGAACCAAGCCCCAGGAAGTATACGGGAGCCCTGCTGACCTGGTGTCCTGCTGACCTGGTGTCCTGATGACCTGGTGCCCTGCTGACCTGGTGCCCTGCTGACTGCTTCTGCCCCCCAGGATTCCCCCTCCCAAGCACAATGGTCTGGACAGCTGTGGCACAAGCCCTCAGTCTGCACATGGACCTCAATGCTGCCCTGCAGGGGAGAACAGTCTCCGCACCCCTCAGCTAGCCCCTCTTTTTCCTTTCCTCCTCTCCCTGAGTTCTTCTCAGAATCTGAGGAAAACATATTTTTGTCTTTTTTTAGTGTGAAGTGAGAGTTTACTTCAAGTGTGGCAAACGCAGAAGAGCTATTGTAATAGCAGTGTGAACTGCAAGACGCCAGCAGCCCCCACAGGCCACCTCTTCCTTATATGCACAGGGTTGAGCTGCAGCCTACAAATAACCCCTCCACTGTTTGGCATGTTCTAGGCCAATCAGGGACACAGCCTTTCATTCTGGGGAGGGGACATCGGCAGGTGGGGATTTCTTGAGCATGCAGGAGTGTGGGTGACAATTTAGGACACATCAGAGGTCACGAGAGGGCTCCTTGTTTTAACCACATGGTACACGATAAGCTTGTGATGATTTTTACAATTACCAGCTGCTGAAAGGCATGGGGGATTTTACAGTGTTAGTCATCCAGGCTTTGCCTTGTTTTTTTTTTTTTTTTTTTGTGGGACTGGGATTCAAACTCATGACCTTGCACTTGCCAGGCAGGCACTTGTGCCACAAAGCTATCTCCCCAGCCCCTGCCTTGGGTTTATAAAATTTTGTTAGTATCTGTATACAACTCATTCAGTTTATGCCACGGGAAGCAACTCTGTGCAGGTTATAGCTTTTAGGCCCACCTTGCCCTCCCCTCCCCTCCTCCAGCTCCTGGCCTTTTTCACACCTGGCGATGCTGTTCATTTCAGGCAAGGTACCACTTATGGTGCCTGCACACATTAGGGTGATCAGGGTCCTGTACACAGTGCATCTTTATTCCCCTCATTTCTCCCTCCTCAGCCCTCTCCTTGTTCCTATAGGCCAGTTCCTTACTGGATAAGATCTGTCCCCTTGTCCTTATTTCTTTCTTTTACTTTTTTTTTTTTTTTTTTTGTAGTACTAGGGATTGAGTATTCTACTGAGCTATCTCCCCGGCCCCCCTTGTCCCTTTCTATCCATCTTCTAAGCTCCTCTTTGTTTTCCTTGGCCTCACTCAAATGAGGGGCACCCTGCAATATCCAAGCTCATGTGTCTGATTCCATTCAATGTTATGCTTTCTGGGTTGTATCCATTTTCCTACAAATGCCTTGAATATGCCCTTCTTCATAGCTGACTAGTATTCCACTGCCTAGATATAATGTTTGCCTTACACAGTCTGTTCATCATCATAGAGGCTGCTCCTAGGGCTTAGCTATCATGAGCTGTGCTTCTGTAAGCACTGGTATGCACGACCCTGGTGGCATGTGGACCTCAGCTCTTCCTGGAGACACTGAGCAAGCGGACAGCAGGGTCACGTGGAATTTCTAACTTCACTTCTTTAAGTAATTTCCATACTGAGTTTTCATGGCAGTATAAGTCTACATTCCCACCAACAATATAGAAGAGGGTACAGCCATACTTTAAAAAAAAAACTATATTACCATAAGAATTTTACAAAATGTAAGTGTTATGGTTTATGTCTAGTTGTCCCCCCAAAGCTTCATGCAATCATGGGGTGTGGCTTCTATAGATTGAGACTTGATTCATGATCCCTGGGATTGTGTTTTAGTACTGATGGGATTATTGGTCTGAGTAAGGCTGAGAGTAGGGGTGTGGTCTAGAGCGGATATCCTAAGGCAGAGAGCCTGAATGTAATATAAAGAGACAGAGAGACAGACTAGAGCTGTTGCTCTGCTGTCCTATTTGGTTGGCGGCCTCTGCCACCATTTTGTTGCTGTTCCACTGCCATGAACTGGATGCTCTCTGCCCTGTTCCACTCAGCCTTGGGCCAGCCGAATATGGACTGAAACCTCCAGTAACTGTGAGCTAAGTAAACCTTTCCTTCCTTCACTTTGAGTGTCGGGTATTTGTCCCAGCAATGAGAGAAAAGTAACTAAGACAGTAAGCAAAGGAAAATGAGGTGTGGAGCATGCCTCCGCCCCAAGCACGGTGTCAGCCGCTATAGGATGCAGTTCTCACAGCGTGACTGGTGCCCGCGGACACTGGCAGGCTCGGGGGGAGAAGGCCTTCGGCTTCTTTCTTCAGCTTAGGACGCATCCTAAGTGTTACTCCAGCAACACCCAGCCTGATAACCAAGCCAATGAAAATATTCCTAGGCATCATCACTCCAAGAAGCTCCCAGCACCCATGGCGAGGATGGACTGCAGGTTCCACCTGCAGTTGTGCCTGATGTTTACGCCTGCACAGAAATGACCCATCGGCTCTGTCCCTGTCTCTGAAGGACAAAGATGCAGAGTTCTGGCCCTGTAAAGGGATGCTAATGGTGACACACGGCTTACGAGGAAGAGGTTGTCACACAGGCACAGGATGCGTCAGTGCAGCTGGCTCCCCGTGTGCTGCGAGGTTGAGGGCAGGGGCACTACATGCTGTTACTCTTTCCTAGAAACAAGAAAGCTTGGTTTCCGAGTTTTAACTACACAGTAAGGTTACACTGCTGTGTGCACATGCTGTGCAGCTTCTGTTTCCTTCCCTTTACTCTCCCCTCCACTCGTTTTTCCTTCGGTCCATTTTCCTTCTTACAGCCGCTTCTTATGTATTGTATGCCATACCTACTTCAGGTACAATCTCTCAATTTACCGCTTGGCATGCGGCCGTGTTTCAGTTGCTTATGCTGAGCTTCCACGTGGTCCTCCTATTCCAGTTGGTCACATCTGTCCTACAGTTTTCTTCTAAAGTTGTTTCCATTTCCTTTGGGCACATGCAGTAGTGCCCCAGCTCAGGAGCAAAAGTGCTCATGAACCAAAATGCCACTGCAGAGGAGGCTTCCACCTCTCTCTCTCTCTCTCTCTCTCTCTCTCTCTCTCTCTCTCTCTCTCTCTCTGTGGGACCAGGGTTCAAACTCATGACCTTGTACTTGCCAGGCAGGCACTTGTGCCACTGAGCTATCTCCTCAGCCTCCAATATCTGTTTTTCAACTTATGTATCTACTCAATACAAAACCCCTAGCCGGGCGTGGTGGCGCATGCCTGTAATCCCAGCACTCGGGAGGCTGAGGCAGGAGGATCAGTGTGAGTTCGAGACCAGCCTGGGCTACAAAACTGAGTTTAAGGCCAGCCTGAGCTGCATAGCGAGACCCTGTCTCAAAAAGACAAAAAAAAAAAACAAAAACAAAAACAAAAAAACAAAAAACCCTGTTTGTGTCCGGCATCTTCTGGTCTGGCTTCCCCAGGGCACGGTCTTGCAGCGCTGGTTCTGCAGCAGAGCCCTGCTTCCTGCTGGGCTGCACCCAGCTTGGACACAGCTCCTGCCCGCCTTTCTCCATCACTGCAGACCAAGCGCCTGCTCCCGGCCTCTGTCTGCAGAGGCCTCTGCCTTCCTATGTTCCTGAGAGTTGAGCAAGCTCAAGCCCACAGTGGGAGCAGAGGGAAGGCTGGGCTGTTGAGTGTCCCTGATGGTGACTCAGACACCCAACTGATAGTCATGCATTGAGGTGAGCAAGAAACACACAGAGACAGAAAGAACCAAGTGCAGCACCAGGATCCAAGCAGCAGGCAATCTGTGCACCAAAGGACATGACACCAACAGCTCTGGGAGATGCAAATGTGGCTCTGGAGGACGGAGGAGGAGGGAAGGAGGCAGGAAGCCTTGTGCTACGGGGAACCTGGGGACAAGATGGCTCAAACTTGCTGTTTTATTTTTTAATTAAGCAATTATGTATTTGGTACAGGGTCTTGCTATGCAGCTTGAACTCATAGTGATTGTCCTATCTCAGCCTCCCCAGTGCTGGGATTATAGGCGTGCACCACCATGCCGGGTTTCAGTGGCCGGCATGGCACTTAGACTGCCCAGCTATCTCACCAACCCCCCCAACTCCCCTTTATTTTATTTATTTATTTTTTTGTCCTTTTGAGACAGGGTCTCGCTATGCAGTTCAGGCTGGCCTTGAGCTCACTTTTGTAATCCAGGTGGTCTTGAGCTCACACTCATCCTTCTGCCTCAGCCTCCCAAATGCTGGGATTATAGGCGTGCGCCACCAAGCCCGGCTTCAAACTTTCCTTTAAAAAGTAAAAAACATGAAAAAGTAAAATATAACAGCATGTGTTCATACTGTGTGTTGACACATGTGTGTATTCACAGCTATGTGTTCATACCTGTGTGCATTCATACTTGTGCATATTTGTAGGAAGTGAATGAGAATGAAAGCAAAAAGCACCTGCCTGGCAAGTGCAAGAACCAGGTTCGATTCCCAGCACCACATGCTGCACCAGCTAACAACACAGGGTGTGCTGTCACGCTCCTGTAATTCCAGCAGTGGGAAGTCTGAGAGGAGGATTACTATGCATCTAAGCTGCACAGTTAGACCCTTTATCCAATAAAGAGATAAAAATATTTAAAAAAGAAAGATGGGCAGAGTGCAAAACTTCAAAGCAGGGGAAAGTTGGGACCTTTAGCCCTAAGCTTTCCTTGATACCAGGAAGGGTGAGGGGTGCGAGAGTCCAAGAGTGGTTGATGGAGGAAGCAGAGAGGGTGTGGGGCAGGGCTCCTGAGTGCAGCGAGGCAGAGCCAGCAGCGACAACTGAGGCAGCCAGAGCCCAGCACCCGGGCTGGACCGCACCTCAGCATGGGAAGCCCAAGCTACAGCCTCCTACAGAGGACAGCTGGCCACCAGCCGGTGTGGCCAGCAGGCCCTTGGAGCTGACAGTGATGCACCACAGCCTTTGGGAGCCAGCTGGGCTCCGGGGCAGGAAGAGAAGCTGCGGCTCGGTCCTGTCTCCGTGGGTCCCAAGGCTTCACAGCATGAGGTTCCAAGGCTGGCAGTGAGGGGCGCAGGAGGTGCCCACGCTAAGTGCTTCCTGCCGTGGGCCCACAGCAGGTGCCAAGCACAAGCTGCTCGGACAGTGCTATCGTTTTTCTATGTGCAATGACACTTGTTGGCGATCTCAAGTCTTTACAAATTCGTGTTAGAACACAGAAAAGTTTGAGAACTGAATATGTTTTTCCATAAGAAACATGAAAAACCAGTAAACTGGCTCTGAGGCCCCAAAGCTACACTGGTTAGGTTCATTTCTCCAGAACTTCAACAAATTTCCCAACATTTTCTTTCTTTAATTCTACTGTGATTCTCAGTTTTCCTCTTCACTGCTGGTGTGTGTGTGTGTGTGTGTGTGTGTGTGTGTGTGTGTGTGTATGTGTATGTATGTATTTCAGGGAAGGGTCTACAGGGTGTTCAGGGTCTCACTACTAGATCAGCCTCACAGTTGCTTTAATCCTCTGAACTATTTGGCTGACCCTTTTGCTTTAACTGCTGGTGTCACTTTTTGGGGAAGCCTGTTTATAGCCTCCCAAGAGCTGGGAGTACAGGAGCGCACCACCACACCCAGTCTCAACTGCTGTCTGAGCCCTCCCGGTGGGGGTGGGGCTGACATGGCAGGCCTGGGACAGAACCCCTGGCCCCTGTGCCTGCCTGCAGGCACTTTAATCCTCTGAGCTATTTGGCTGACACTTTTGCTTTAACTGCTGGTGTCACTTTCTTTGGGGAGCCATGGCTAGGATATCTTATACAAGTGAAGTGAAATTAATAACAAAAAAGCCCTGGAATGACTGTCTGAGCACATGAGGAGAGCACTGCACGGGGGTCTGGGTGAGAGTGGCACTTAGACTTCAGTGTCGCCCTCCGACACCTATGGCGAGACACGGTCTGTGACTCACTCTCTGCCTGGTTTTTCTCTGGTTTGACTATGTAGAGCGAACCCATGAACACCAAGCAGACTTTCTGTGAACATGGTGTTTGGGTGTTGGAAACCTGGAACCTGAGCCACTCAACACCCGGGCGTCACTGTGTGTGTTATGCACTGTGTTGTCTAGAATTTTGCTTATTCGCATTTTCTGTTATTTAGTATTTTCTCTACCAGTTTTGGCAAACTGTCCTACATCACATTGGCTGTGAAAATTAAGTTTTCACTTTTGCAGTTTTAAGTTTTCTTACTTCACTGTCTCACTTCAGGCCTCAAACTTGCTCCTGCTCCACCGACGGCAGGAGGGAAGATCCACTTGTGGTCATCCTTGTTTCTGAGTAACTAAAGAACCAAAGCCAATGAAGAGCCGGCCTTGGTGCACACCTGTAGCCCAGTGCTCAGGGGGCTGAGGCAGGAGGATCACTGTGAGTTCAAGACCAGCCTGGGGTGCAAAGTGAGCTCAGGGCCAGCCTGACCTACACAGCAAGATCCTGTCTCAAAAAGGAAGACACACACGAAACAGCCCATCTCCAGCCATGGCATTTAGTGTGAAATGGACCCTGTTTGACGGCTGCGGCAATTTAGTTTTTATTTTCTTTTGGATTTAACAGACATTTAAGAATATGCTTTACTCACTCCTAAGTTTCAAGAACCATGAACTCTCCATGCACAAGTTCATTCTGATAAGAAGTTTCACTGCACTGTGACCCTACACGGGCCTACAGGACTGCGTAGTTTAGAATTTAGTTAAGACATTCCTGGGTCCTAGTATGCTATCTTTTGCATGATGCTTTGATAAACATCTGAAGATCTCTTTTTATTCTGTTTGATGGAAATGAAGTTTGGTACTCTCCGATATCAATTATAGTTTTAAAATTGTTTTTAACATTATGGAATGTCCTTGTGTCTACTGCATACAAGGTACAGCACACCCTTGCCCCCTGTGTCTTGCATTTCTGTCAGGACTGGCTTCACACATTTGAAAGGTCTTACCAAAGAGACAGGTTATGGTATATGGTGATGGCCATCACTGCTGCTAGCCTTTCCCGCTGTGGCAGTCAGGCTCAACTATGTCAACCTGCACAGCCTGGGAGGTTGGTGGAGCCCTATTTCCACTGTGGGTCCGTGGCCTGAATCCCTACAGTAAATTCTTCTTTCCTTTCAGCTTTGGGCACTGTGCCTTCACAGTGGGAAGGCCCACGACACTCTGACACAGAAGCCTAAACCCACTGTGCCATTTTTCTTTTCCCACTGTCTATTTCCTATTTAACACATGCTCCATTTGGTTAGTAACAGCCATCTCCAATAACTTAGCTCTAACTCTATTTATAGTTTCACAAGGCCACTGTGCTCTTGTGCAGCGTCCTGATCCCACCCTGAGCGAGTGGGATCTTAATTGGCCCACACGTGCTCTGCAGTGTCTCCTTCCCTACCTTTAATGAGTGTGAAACTTTGCTATAGTTTGCACTTCTTTTTCCCAATTCTTTATTCAAGATAAGAACCTAGAAAGACTCTCCGAAAGGGGCCCCCAGGCCCCCAGAACTCAGTGATGAATTTTGGTGATGGCAGGAGGAGGTAAGGCACTGTAAGCACAGTTGGTTTTGTTCTTCTCTCTAAACTCTAGAGACCTGCGCAGAGAAGGACTGGCTTAGCTTTTCTCTGCCTCTCTCTGTCCCACAGGAAAGTCTCCCTCTTCCTCTTGTCCTTCTCTCCCAGGATGGACTCAGTTCACCTGTGGGGGACTGGTGTTGGCTGTCAGGAGAGGCAGGGAGGGAGATGGTGGAGAAAAGGAACGGTAGCTGGGAAGCTCAGGACATTTCCCCTTGGCTCTGGGAAGTGTCCCATCAGGTGGCGCAGCAGCAGGAAGTGTGTGGCCTACTGATGAACTCTCGCCCCTTTTTTGGTCTCATCAGTGAGGAGCAGCCAGAGAGCCTGTGGTGACCCACTTTCGGAGCAGACTCTCAAGTTCCCTGTGTATGCCTAGAGTTTAACGTGGCTGTTTTGGGTCTCTCGTCTTTGTTCTCCCTGACACTTGGTTCACATTTCTTACTCTTTCGGCAGCCTGCTGCGTCCAGAGTCTCATCTGGACCTGTCCTTATCTCTGGGTGTCCCTAGTGACTTGTTCTCTCAGAGCCATTTGCCACCCTGGCCCACCTCTCCGCTATGTTTGACCTCCATTTTATTTTTATCCTGTTAGTTCGCTACATGAATCCTCCATGTTTATTGGCC
Source organism: Myocastor coypus (assembly GCA_004027025.1). NCBI lineage: Eukaryota > Metazoa > Chordata > Mammalia > Rodentia > Myocastoridae > Myocastor > Myocastor coypus. The sequence goes on along the minus strand of PVJA010005191.1, from coordinate 9,842 downwards.
CTTTTCTGTTTTCCAGCTGACCGTGGACATCAGAAAATCTCCCCTTCAGTAGGAGCAAGCCTCCTCTTTTAGGAAACATATGGTCCCCCTCCATGCTCTCTTTTGAATCAGGTGAGAGCCCAGGCTAGAGCCCCCGCTTCTTCTAACATAAGTTCATGCAATTTAAAAACACGAAGAGTCTGAGCGCCTGAGGAAAACAAAGACAAGTGTGGGTGAGGGTCAACTTAAATGGCCCTAGGTATGTGATGTAAAGCTGTCCTTGTGCTCAGAACTTTCTCTTGACTGTTCCAAGAGAAGGTGCCATCTCCACTGCCTTGAACACAGCACAAAGCTTTTTATTATTGGGGAAAATGTAAGGGACACTGTTGCTCAGGTGGCTAAGAGCTTCTCAAGGGGCTAAGGGAGACTGGCTTAGCTACTCTTCTCTCATTGCTGAGACAAATACACAGCACAAGCTTAGGGAAGGAAAGGGTTATTTAGCTCACAGTTACTGGAGGTTTCATAGTTTAAAGCAGCCTGAATTATACAGCAAGACCTCGAGACACTGCTGTGTCCAGGATGATCCACTCCATATGTCCAAGAGAGGCCACCAGGCCATGGGAGTGGGGGGGCACATGCTGTCAGTTTGATGGTTCCGCCCCTCGCTGGGCCCGCCCCTCAAGCCCTGCCCTGGTCCTCTGGCCTCCCCCACCTGGAACTGCCTGCTGGCCAGCTCCATGAATAACATGTGGCTTTGGAGGAACAACTAGATAGGAACCATAACAAAGACCCTGGGAGAGCTCTGCCCTGATCTCTTCAGTTTCTAAGGGAGAAGGGAGACAGCGGACACTCCGCCATTCTGTGGAGCCAGTGAGACCCCAGACATGCCATGGAAGAGCCTGGCAGGGCCCAGTGACCTCACCACCAGGAAGCAGGGAGGGGCAGGTACAGAAGCAAAGTCTCAGTCACAGCTCTTCTTCTCACTTAGACCTTTTCTGCAAAGGCAAGGGAAGGGAACAAAATCCCGTATGTTTAGGCCTTTATGTCTGTATCTCTAAGCAGCCTGCAATGGCAAGGTAACTGGTATGCTGAGGATCATGCCCTCAGATGAACGACTCTTGGAGGAATGCAGCTGTCTCTCATCTGTTCCATAAAAGTGTCTACAATGCAAGGTCTCCTTGGCCTCCTCCTCATGACAATCCTCAGGTTAGAAAATGCTGAGGAACTCAGCCAGAGGCCAGAATCCTAGACAGACAGACAGAGAAGCATTTTCCAAAGATCCCAATGGACATCAGGGTGGCTTTCAGACTTGGGCCCTTGCTTCCGGCCAATCATGGGCAGAGGCGAGTCTGTTCTGGCCACATGCTGGACCCCAGGCCCACATAGCCCAGTGGAGGACACGACCTTGTCTGTGTTCCATAGCCAGAGTACAGATGAGCACACAGGGAAAGACCAACACCAAGGGTAGAGCAGAGTCACAGCTGCTTGGCTAACACAAGAAGGCCCAGCCCACTGAGGTGAAACACCAAGGCCAGCCAAGGCCTGCAGGAAAGCCGCACCCTGGGCACCTGTGTACCACGCCATTGCCACAGGTCAGATAGTGGACGGGCCTGACTCAACACTGCAGCACTGGTCCGTCAGGCATCTCAGGCCCACTTGCCTGAGGACTGTACCTGCCCGCCAGATGACACCGGCCCACTCGCCTGAGGACTCTGGCCCCCTCGCCTGATGTCTTCAGCCTGCCTGAGCATTCCAGCCCGTTTGATGACCTAACCCACCCACCCGAGGACTCCAGATGAGCCGACCTGAGACCTCCTGAGGGCCTGCCTGTGACTTCCTCTGGCCAACCTTGAGCGCAGCCTATTCAGCATCAGGCACGCCATGTCAGACCTACTCCGGCCCACAGTGAGAGCAGCCAATCCAGCAGCTAGGCCCAACATATGACTCAGACCTTCAGCCAGATACAGGCATAGCCTATGCAGCATCAGGTCCACCACCTAAGTCAGACCTCCGGCCCGACATAAGCTTAGCCTATTCAGCAGGAAGAGCCCCCAGGTGAGTGAAACCTCCCTCCCCAGGGCTAAAAGCAGCTCAGCTGACCCAGCAGCCCAGACCAAACCACTAACCCGTGGGTACACAGTCCTGCACCAAAGGTGACTGCTATACAGAATGACACAGACAAGGAGCAAAATGTAACCTTGGTCCCAAACCCACCTGTAACAGATACAGGAGACACTACCATACAAGAAAATGGGAATCATACAGTTGAAATCTCTGAATCGATAGCTTCTGAGGTAAACAGACAAGTGCAGAAATGTATAGAGCAACTCAGATCAAAGATAACATGTCAAGCAAAAAAAGAAATGCATGAACTAATAGACTCTGAAGTGGAAAAACAACTGCAGAAACATATAGAGGAAACCAGGGCAGAAATAACCACTGAAGTTAAAAAAGACATGTCTAAGTTAATAGCATCTAAAGTAGGGGAACAACTACAGAAAGGTAGAGAGGAGAACAGAGCAGAAATAATCTCTGAACTAGAGAGAGAAAGGATAACTATAATGAGAGACTTCAGTACTACTAAAGAAGACATTGATAAAAAGTTAGAGGAAAATAGAAAAAGGATGGACTCCCTGAGTGAGCAATATAAGAAAGAAATAGATCACATGAAACAATTTGAAAGAGATATACAAGAAAATAAAATCTTAATCACAAGCTGGCAAAATGACACGGTAGCAGCTAGTGAAAAGAAAGGATCTCTTAAAAACAACTAGGATGCAGGAAAAAATAATTCAACATCTGCAAGATGATGCAAAAATGAACAATGTGAGATTAATGGGAATCAACGAGAAAGGAGTCAATACAAAGGATATAAAAAGAATATGGGCAGAAGTAATAGCAGAAAACTTCCCAAATATGAAAAAACAATTAGACATACAGGTAATTGCAGCATACAGGACCCCAAATAACATCAACTCAAGTAAAAATACATCGACACATATAATAATCAAGATTCCAGAAATCCAGCAGAAGAATAGTATGCTAAAAGCTGCTAGAGAAAAGAAACAGAACACATTTAAAGGAAAACCCATCAGAATAATGGCAGATTTCTCTTCACAAACCATGAAGTCAAGAAGAGCATGGAGCAGAGTGCTTCATGTCCTCCATGAAAACAAATTCCAGCCCAGACTTCTATATCCAGCAAACCTCTCGTTCAAATATGATGGAGAAATGAAATACTTCCATGATAAGGAACAACTAAAGAATTTCATAACATCAAAGCCAACCCTACAAGGTATATTAAAAAAAAAACTTAGAGAGAGACCATAATGACCCAAACTCAACAAATGAGAACAGAAAGAACCCACCAAATAGGGCAACCAATTAAACACAGTAGAAAAAGAGGTAAACGGTAGTAAGTAAAATGCATGCCAATCATCAGTCAATACATTTTAATTATAACCATCAATGTAAATGGTCTCAATTCTCCAATTAAAAGAGGTACACTGGCAGAGTGGATAAGGAAGCAAAATCCAACCATATGCTGGTTTTGAACTTAATTCATAAAGAAACACATAGGCTAAAAGTCAAATGGTAGAAAACAATACTACATGCACCAGCACCTCAGTAAAAAGCAGGGGTAGCAATCTTGTTTGCAGACACTCTAAACTTCAAACCAAGTTTAGTCAAACGAAATAAAGAAGGCTACCACATACTGGTTAGGGGAAAAATTCAAGACACAGAGGTAACACTCCTAAATATGTATGCACCGAACATGGGAGCACCGAGTTATATAAGACAAACCTTAATGGACCTGAAAAAGTCTCATATCCAACACCACAATCCTAACAGGAGACCTTAACACCCTTTATCCCAAAAAGATAGGTCAAGTAGACAAAAAGTTAGCAAAGAAATAGCAGACCTGAACCAGAACCTGGAACAACTTGATTTAGTGGACTTACACAGAGTGTTCCACTCAAACACTTTAGAATACATATTTTTCTCAGCTATACATGGAACATTTTGTAAAATAGACCACCTATTAATCCATAGGTCATGCTTAAGTATATGCAAAAAACGAGAAATTATCCCATGCATACTATCTGACCACAGTGCAATGAAATTGGAAATAAATGACAAAAGAATCCTCAAGAACCCCAGAAATATGTGGAAATTAAACAGCACCCTTCTCAGCAAGCAGTGGGCTATAAATGAACTTAAACAAGAAATTAAACAATATCTACATAATGAAAATTCAAACACAACTTATCGGAATTTATGGGATGCAATGAAAGCAGTTCTTAGAGGGAAATTTATAGCCCTGAACTCACATATTAAGAAGACAGAACGAGGGCTGGGGAGATAGCTTCATGGCACAAGTGCCTGCCTAACAAGTGTAAGGTCATGAGTTTGAACCCCAGTCTCGCAAAAAAAAAAAGACAGAATGGGAACAAATAAGTACTCTAAGGCAACACCTAAAACGACTAGAAATGGAAGAGCAAATGAACTCCAAAGCCCAAAGACGGGAGGAAATTATAAAGATTAGAGCAGAAATCAATTTAATTGAGACAAAGAAAACAATGCAAAGAATTAATGAATCAAAAAGTTCTTTGAAAGATTGAATAAAATTGAGAAGCCCCTAGCTAACCTCATCAAAAAGAGGAAAGACTCAAATTCAAGCAATAAGGAATGACAAGGGTAAAATTACTACAGATTCAACAGAGATTCAGAGGATCATAAATAGCTACTTTGAGCATCTTTACTTTCACAGAATTGAAGACACAGAAGAAACAGACAGATTCCTAGAAAAGTATAAATTACCAAAACTGAATCAAGAAGGTATAAGAACTCTGAACAACCCAATAACAGTAAATGAAATACAAAATGTAATAAGAAGCCTACCGACAAAGAAGAGTCCAGGATCTGATGGATTCATCACTGAATTCTACAAGAAATTTATAGAAGACATAACCCTAATACTTCTCAAACTTTTCGAGGAAATTGAAAAGGAAGCAATTCTTCCAAAATCATTCCTAGAAGCAAGTATTACACTGATACCAAAACCAGAAAGAGACACAACTTAAAAAGAGAACTACAGGCCAATTTCTCTCATGAACATAGATGCAAAAATTCTCAATAAAATTCTTGCCACTAACAAATCATCAAGAAGATTATACACCATGACCAGGTAGGATTCATCCCAGAAATGTAAGGATAGTTCAATATACACAAATCTATAAATGTGAAACACTATATCAATAGAGCCAAAGCCAAAAATCACATGATTGTCTCAGTTGATGCAGAAAAGGCTTCTGACAAAGTCCAACATTCATTCATGTTCCAAGTACTGCAGAAAGTAGGAATAGAGGGACTCTACCTCAATCTGATAAAAGACATCCATGATAATCCAACAGCTAAGATAATTCTCAATGGGGAAAACCTGAAGCCTTTTAGTCTCAAATCTGGTACAAGACAAGGATGTCTCTATCACCACTCCTATTCAGTATAGTTTTGGAATCATTAGCTACAGCCATTAGACAAAAAAGAGAAATAAAAGGAATAAAAATAGGTAAAGAAGAAGTTACATTATCATTATTTGCAGATGACATGGTAATTTATTTGGAAGACCCCCAAAACTCCACCAATAAGCTATTAGAATTAATACATAAATTCAGTAGCATAGCAGGTTACAAAGTCAACACACAAAAGTCAATGGCATTCCTCTATACAGATAACAAACAAACTGAGAGAGAAGTTAGAGAAACAATACCCTTTACAATAGCACCAAAGAAAATGAAATACTTAGGAATTAACGTAACTAAAGAAGTAAAAGAGCTTTTCAGTGAAAACTACAGTACTCTGAAAAAAACAGATCCTAGAATATTTTAGAAAATGGAAAGATATTCCCTGCTCCTGGATAGGAATAACCAACATTGTGAAGATGGCCATACTCTCTAAATTGTTATGTAGATTTAATGCAATTCCTATCACAATACCATCAACATACCTCACAGAGCTGGAGAAGACATTCCTAAAATTTGTTTGGAACCAGAAGACCCAGAATTGCAAAGACAATCCTGGGCAACAAAGGTAAGGCAGGAGACATTACAATTCCTGATCTAAAATTATACTACAGAGCTACCGTGATAAAATCAGCATGGTACTGGCAAAAAAAAAAAAAAAAAAAAAAAAAAAAAAAAAAAAAAAAAAAAAAAAAACAAAAAAACCTGAGGATCAATGGAATAGATTAGGAGATGCAGAAGTACATACAAACACACTCAGCCACTTTGTTTTTGACAAAGCGGCCAAACATGTTTAGTGGAAGAAAGATAGCCTCTTTAACAAATGGTGTGGGAAAAACTGGCTCTCCACATGTCAAAAACTAAAACTTGACCCAGGTCTATCACCATGCACTAAACTAAAATCAAAATGGATTAAAGATCTAAATATTAAAATAGAAACCTTAAACCTCCTAGAGGCTAAAGTTAAAGGAAATCTTAAAGACATTGCCTAAGGTTGCCTAACCACGTGCTTTAGACTGCTGAGCTATCTTGCTGGCTCCTTGGCAGATTCTTTGCATGCATTTTCAAGACAAATGTTTTACACTTGCACTGAACTTTTTAGCTGACTTGAAGCAAGCCTGCACGGTGCACTCTCTGTCCAGCTGGCCCCAGTGCATCCGGCCTGTCCTTCAGAACAAGCCCTATGGGCTTGGTTGTCTTGTGGTGACTTTTGGAGACTGACGGATGACCTGGTTGGCTTTATTTTATGTTGGTTTCATACTTGAGAGTACTCACTTGGGACTCTCAGGTCTTTGCCCATTCTATTCAAAATTCTTCAAAAGGCCTATTCAGCGCTTTGCTATAGAAAAAAGGCCAAGGCAGGAGCTTTTCTCCTCTCAGATAACACTTCTACTGTTTGCCTTCATGCCACGCTAGTGTTAGGGCTAAGCTCTGTGCTTTGTCCACAGCCTTTAATCACGTGTGGCCAGGCAGGGAGGATCAGAGATGTGCCACATCCACACTCAGATCTGTATTATGCACACCAGATTCTGAGGACTTAGTATAAAATCAGGAATACAGAATATCTAATGTTTCTTACAACCCATGAGAACTACTCATGAAGGCAGTGAGCCACCATCATAAAAACCAGCACGCCGGGAGGAATGGGACAGATGGCCCAGGGCACAGCTGCGTGCACTCAGGTGGCAGACTTTCAACACGGTGAAGAGGGAAAACTCACGGTGCCCAGAGGACCGCCTTTTCACTGAATGCTGCTGGGGAACCTGATGCCATGGTCAGGGGTTTTTGCGAAGCAAACAGTGTGGTACGAGATGCTTTTTATAATATTAGTTTATAAGGCAGCACCCAAGAATCACATACAAGTGCAGACAGTCTATCTATGCACTAAGTACTACAGAATCCAGCTGAGGGCCTGGATCTTTCATGAGCCCAGATGAAAACCTAGAGCTCACAAGTCCAACTGGAGGCCCAGGACCCACAACAAAGTCTCATGCAGGCCCACTTCATAGATCTGTGCTAGGAAGTCAGTGGTGGGATTTAGGAAGTCTGTGCCAGTGGATGAAGGATCTGGGCCAGCAGCTGATGGATCTGCACTGGAGCCAGGAAGCAATGCTCAAGGTAAGGACCAGAGCTCCTCTAAAGGTATCACAGCCATCTCCTGAGATCCTCCAGCAATGAGGAAAGCCAAGTTCCCATCAGAAAAGCCAGTGCAACAAGCTTCTCCATGAGGCTGAGCAAGGGCACCACCTTCCCCTCTGGTGCCAGGAAGGGATACTCAAGGTGAGGACCAGAGTGCTTCCAACGTTCATCAGGAAAGCCAGCACAACAAGGTCGTCCAGCAGCACAGTGCAAGACAACCAACAGCTTCCGACAGCTTATCCACACAACACCCCTAACAGTGTCTGACAGCTTCTCTCTTTCTCTCTTTTTTTTTTTTTTTTTTTGTCTTTTTGCGACAGGGTCTCACTGTGCAGTTCAGACTGGCCTTGAGCTCACTTTTGTAGCCCAGGACTGGTCTCGAACTCACACTGATCCTCCTGCCTCAACCTCCCGAGACAGTTTCTCTTGCTCTGCCTTTGTGCTGCTGGCAACAACCCTCAGGTGGGCTTCCTGCACCCAGCACCAGGCTAGTTTAATTCAGCTGGGTGTAGCAAGTTGACCACTAGTCAGGTATACACTACACCTGGCATGCATATGCAGAAGAAAATTAGAATCCTGTCTCTCACAGTTACAATAATCAGCTCAAAATCATACTAAATGCAAAAAGATAAGAACAGAAACAAAGAAAATACCGTGGAAAATGCAACTGGACAGTGGAACGAGCAAGGCCTCAGCCCCAGGAAGCAAAAGCAAACACAGACAAGTGGGGTTTGAGTTAACTGAAAAGCTTCTGTATGGCAAAGGAAACAACCGTCTGAATGAAGCAGTAACCTGAAGGAAAGGAAAGGTTTGCAAAGTGTGCATCTGACAGGGGCTTAACATGTACCATGCACGAGGAATTCCAAAGCCACAACAGGAAAACAAGCATACAAAAGCTGAGTAAAAATGGGCACTCAACCTAAACAGGTACTTCTCAAAGGAGAATATTTATATGAAAAGCATTGAACATCAGAGAAATGCAAGCCTAAACCATGGTGAGATGTGTCACCTCACAGCATGGAGAACTGCTGGTATATACACACACACACACACACACACACACACACACACACACATAAAGACAGAAGATACAATGTTCTGGGAAGGAGAAGGGAACAGGGAATCCTCAAGCATGGGTGTCAGAATACAAATCCATGGGCCCTAGTGGGAGAGAGCATGGGGTTCTTCAGAACGCAGAACCCAGGTCCACCTGTGGCCCATCAGTTCTACTTCTAGTCCACAGCCGGGGAAGTGCAGTGGGATGTCTGCCATAGCGCCGCTGCCAAAGGGTCCAGTGCCCACCAGCTGAGAAGTGGACAAAGGATGCCTAGACACGCAAACTCATATGCAGCCATAAAGGGACAGAATCACATCACTGGGAACATGAGGGGAGGAAGTGGGGATCATTATTTTACATGAAGGGAGCAGGCACAGAAAGTCAGGCATCACGTGGTACCGAATGTGAGCTCACTGATCTCACCAAAGCAGAGCATGGGTTGGGGGGCAGGGGTGTTACAGCTTATCTAGATGTCCCCGAAAGCCCTGTGGGCTGTGGGTAGGCACTGGTGTGGAGCTGGGTTTTATTCATGCAAAATGTGAGCAGTATGGTGTTACAACATTTCACTAGATTTCAGGGAAAGGCCAGGGGACCGGGAAGTGTGAGGGGACAGAGTCACAAGCCCTGCCAGGAGCCCTTGTGACACATAAAGTTGTAAAACTGAGGCCAAAGTTACAGTGGAGACCCGAGGAATTTGGAGAAGCCAGGAACATGTAGTCTGCTGTGGAAGCAAGGAAGCAAGCAGACTCTAGCCCCAAAACAGCATGGGCGGGGCTGCCCAGGCCTTAGGGTTCATAGGCCTGCACCACGGGGCCCGGGCGCCTTATGCGGAGCTGAGGCTTTGTCCTGCTGGTTTCTGGTCTTGCTCTGGTCCAAGTCCTCTCTGTTCTCCACCACCTCCCTTTTGGAATGGGAATGTTTCACTTATGTTTTTGCATGTTGGAAGACTTTTCTGGTTTTAATTTTACAAGGCTCACAGTGGAAAGCTTGCCTTGAGTCTCAGGGAGATTTTAGGCTTCAAGTGGTCAGCCAGCTTGGAACTGTTAAGTGTGTGTGATGCCTACAGATGGACTAAAAGCATTCTCCACACTGAGACTGACAGGGCCCTTTCGGGGCCCAGGGGCAGAGTGGCATGGCTTGCACCT
>PVJA010005190.1:0-80679 GCA_004027025.1 Myocastor coypus | reverse complement strand
GGGGGGAAGAAGCACTTCTGAAGCACCGTTGCCAAGTGTTTATTTTGCCCATAAGTCTGCTTCCGTCCTATTATGGAATCTTCACAGGACCCCTGGCAGGCAGGCTGTTGTTTGCAGAGTGAGGAGGCGCAGATTGGATTTCATGCTGCGTCAAGGACAAAACGAATCCAGAATCCGGCTGCGGAAAATGCATATTAACCCGATGGAGAGGCAGCTTCATCTTCTGAGCCCGAGCTCCCATCCTTGGTCGGCTCAGGCCTCTTCATTAGCCTGCGTAGGGCAAGGCAGGGTCTTAGCGCCAGCCTCACCCGCCCCACGCCTGGCCTCCTGCTCTCTGGACTCTTCAGGGCACCTCAGGCTTCCGCTAGGCATGAAGGTAGATTTTCATGGTGCGTATAAAATATGGAAATTCTGTCTGAGCCAACTTCATGTCGACTGAAGAACATTTAAGCATTACGTGATTTTAAAAAAACTTTTTTTGCCGGGCGTGGTGGCTCACGCCTGTAATCCCAGCACTCGGGAGGCTGAGGCAGGAGGATTGGTGCGAGTTCGAGACCAGCCTGGGCTACAAAAGTGAGCTCAAGGCCAGCCTCAACTGCATAGCGAGACCCTGTCTCAAAAAGACAAAAAAAAAAAAATAAAAATAAAAACTTTTTTTTAAGGTGAGGAAAGGCTGTTTGGTAAAAATGGACAAAATTATCTCTTCTGCTCTACCGACATCTTGCATCCTGGCAGAGGAAAAACGCTAAAAGAAAGCAGGGAAATCTCCAGGCTGGTGGCTTTGCACTGACTCTGACCAAAAGAGAGTCCTATTGACCCCGTCAGATTTCTCTCTCCAACTACCACCACAAGAGTGGGAAAGATCCTCTGCTTCCTGTCCCTGCTGAGGATGCAGGCAAGGTGGTTGCTCTTGCATTCTGATCGACCCAGGACCCTCTTACCCTGCTCAACAGAGACATCTAGGTCTCAGCACTCAGAAAAGTAGTATGGGCTGCCTGCCGGGTCGCTCTTCTGAAGATGCCCTCGCATTAGTGCTTGCTGCCTTCTCAGAGAAGGAAACAGCTCAACCCCCGCGGCTGTGAAAAACTGCAAGATGATAAGCTTCCTACTTCTGAAGGGTGTCTATAATTGGTCAGCCTCCATGTCTGCTGCCCCACAGTACAGGCAGAGGCTTCTGCCCAGGGAGTCAGCGTGAGTCTGTCCACAGCCGTGCCATCCCTCACCATGCCCCCAGCTGAGTGAGCGCAATCTCTCTCCTTCTGCTTAATTGTATCTGTCACTTTGCTTCCCTCACCCTATGTTAACCGTAAAAATGGATCTAGTGGAACCAGCTCATCACAACGGAAGCAGCCTCTCAAGTCTACTGGGAGGTGAGACGAGGAAATGCTGGCATTCAAAAATCATTAGGGGCAACTTGGAGTGATTGCTAGGTGCCACCCATCCATTAGGTTTTTTCAGCATCTCAGTTTATCTGTGCAGGGCTGGGGAGATAGTTCAGTGGTCTAAGCCCCTGCTTGGCAAGCACAAGGACCCAGATTACATCCCCAGTACCACATGCCGTGTGTGCTGGTCCTGGAACCATAGGCACATCATGTCAGCTACCAAAACCAGGCATGGTGGCATACGCCTGTAATCTCAGCGCTGAGGAGGCTGAGACAGGAGGATCACTATGAGTCCGAGCTGCATAGTGAGACCCTGCACCAAATAAATAAGTAAAAAATAGGTAAGTTCATCCACACAACTCAGCTATTCTGAGCTCCTGAAAAGAGGAGAGATTCCCCAGCCTAATTCAAGTATATGGGAGAAGGGGTGGAGACTGGATTCTGGGGGAATTCCTAGTCCAGGAAATGTCTGGGGAATTTGTTGGAAAGAGAGTAACAGATCTGAGGGCCAGCAAAAGTGAGCGGGTGAGTCAGCCCCTCCTAAAAGACCGGTAATGCGTCAGGCAACACAAAGGCTCCGAAGCACTGTGACTTAGGATGGAAATGTGCTTTTCTATCATGTAATAACCCAGAGAGAGGTGGTCAGGGAAGGAAGACCCTTGCCTAGTGCATCCTCAACATGCAGCTTCCATCTCTGGGTCTAAGGTGGCTGCTCCTGGTCTTGGCAGCACCCACTGAAAGGGCAAAAAGGGCCAAAGGAGGGCACTCACATCCCTAGACAGCATGGGCACAGGGGGCACATGGTGCTCTCCGCCCACGCCAGCCCCAGTGCCCTGACCCTAACCACACTGGGCTGCAGTAGAGACTCAGAAGTCTAGTGCCTGGCTGGGCAGCCATGTGCCCAACTAGCGCTACGCTATCATTAAACACAGAGAAAATGGAAAGGGTGGATACTGGAGCTCTGGGGGTGGAAACACAGCCTGCAACGAGCTCAAGGAGCTTTAGTCTGCTTGGAAAGGTAAATAAGCAAACTCAATACAATAACAACGCAATGTAAATATTATCTTGTGTTTCCTAAATACCAGATGGTGTACTTGAAATTATCTCATGTAGTACTTGTTACAGTCTGAATGCTGGTGCCCCTCCCTCAAAAAAAAAAAAGTGATTGAATTTAACATGCAGTGCTGACGGTGTTCAGAGGTGGAGTCTTTTAGATGTGGTTAAATCAACAGCAGCCCGGGGGGCGGGGGTGGCAAGATAGTTCAGCAGACAAAGCATCTACCTAGGCAAGCACAGGGCCTGGGGTTCGATCCCCAGCACTCCAGGCCATGCCGTACCCAACCCTGCGTGCACTGAGCAAGCCCCAAGGCCACCTATAATCCCAGCACTGGGGAGCTGAAAAGAGGAAGATCACTACAAGTCCGAACTATGAAGTGAGACCCTGTACCAAATACATTAACAAAAATCAGCAGCACCCCAAACTCATGGATGGAATTAAGGTCCTTGCAAGCAAAGTTCTAGGACCCAGCAACCAGGCACTGTCTATAAAATGGAAAGGAAACCCTCTCTACACACCGAAACCCCTAGTGCTTCATCTTGAGTGCCTCCCAGGTTATATAAAATGAGCAGTAAGTTTCTGTGTTTCTAAATTCCCCAGTCTCTGGTATTTGGTTATGGCACATAATCCTGCAAAAGACTCCGTTAACAAGTATATATTATAGATAAAGAAATTCAAATTTAGAGAAATTGTCAAATTTATGTAAGGTAACAAATATAGTTAAATATGGAGCCTGAACACAAACTGAGTTTTCCAGACCCTAGAATAGAGGTCAGGAAACTGGTGCTTGGGCCTAGGGCTACTGCCTGCCAGTCTTCGCAAATCAAGTGTTATTGAAATTGTCTTATCCTTCATTTCCATATCACCTGTAGCCACTTCCACATTACAATAGCATATCCAAGAGATCAAATGTTCTATTCAAAGCCTGAAATATTTATTATCTAGCTCTTTTCAGAAAAAGTATGCCAACCTTGCCCAGAGCTGGTAGATTAGGCACAATTGGCTAAGCCTGCACCAGGCAGAATAAGTACTCAGAGAAGAGACCTAGCAGGCATGGCAGGTGGGCATGCGTGCTCCTCCGGCGGCAAGGCAGGAGTTAGCTAACTCCTGGGAGCAACCTCAACAAAGGTAGTGGTCTAAGAGGAGGAGCTGCAACAGAGTGCAGCGCTCTGCAGGGGCAGTGATGGGTTCAGAGGACTACAGGCTGGTGATGGGTAGGAGAGGGACCAAGGAACATCTAAGAGAGTGAGTGGCGCCATGTGCAAAGGACACTGTGTAGCCACAGCAGACTGTAGATCAGCATGCCCTCCATTCAACTAGTCACCACAGTCACCCAGGGCACTTATTCACATGAAGATTCCAGAGCCCACCCAAATCACTCAATCAGGATTTGGGTTTCAAAAGGATTCTCCAAGAGGTTATGGGACTCCGTGCTGCAGGTGATAGGAAGTGAGGGAAGAGGCAGGGCAGCAGCTGGCTAGTGGCAAATGCAATAACCCAAAAATAAAAATGTAAGCCCATAGAGTGAAGCAGTGAGGCTCAGTGATGGCCTCATGATCTAAGGTGAAAGGGACAGAGCGGAAGAAAATGAGATCATAGTGAGTTTCCATGACAGTGGGCAGCGTCTAATGAAGGACTGGTTATTTGGAGGCTCCAGTGAGGCCTCTGTCTACTGTCACCTGTAACTGGACTATGAACATGGGCTTCATCTGGTGTCAAATTTCAGAGACCACCTCCAAGAAAATAAAAACTACCCACACCCTACAATACACAAATAGCAGCCTGTCTGCCATACAAATAAGCAAGTATTAGCCAGGCATGGTGGCACACGCATGTAGCCCTAGCTCTCTGGGAGACCAAGGGAGGAAGATTGAGAATTTGAGCTCAACCTGGGCAACCTAGCAACTTGGCGAGATCCTGTCTCAAAATTTAAGAAAATTAAAGGCTGGGGATATAACTCAATGTGAAGATCCTGCGTTAGATCACCAATACCACCAATCAATAAATAAATGAAAGAAGTAACCAAAGCTTTACATAATCAAGGATCAGGAGAGCCAACTCTTATGATATGAACCTTTGGTTGATTGTTTCTGGCCCTTTGAGGATTTATTATTTTCTGTTTGTGAAAGAATTTCTTCCATTGGCCCCATGAAAGAACTGGCTTGTGACTATCTTTGTGTACAAACAAGACAAATCAAATGTACTTACTTTCTTACTTTTACACGTACAGATCATAACTAGGAACACTATCAATAGGGATTGTTTTAAATCACCTTGGGAGAAAATTGTTGAAGGTGTGGAATTCAGTAGGAAGATCTGAGTGCACAATATGTTCTCATTCGGTATGAAGCAGTGGGAGAAATATGTTCCTTGACTCACTCATTGAATAAATAAATCATGCAGCTAGAGCTTACATGATAAATAATAGAAAACAGAAAAGGAAGCAAGTAAGAGGAGCTGAAAAGGTAAAAAAATAAAATAAAACAAAAAGAGCTCCATTGAGGCAAGATGATGAAAGATCAAGAGCTGCCTGCCATCCTATCTTCTTGATATTTACTAGTCTTATTTTGCTAAAAGTCTTTGACTGCTTCTTCCATGCCCTCTGAAGCTTTGGGATTGGCACTGCGTCAAAAATAAAATACTTCACCTTTTCCCCCCAAATAGCTTTATTTACCTAAGCTGAAGTTAAATGGGCATCATCATAGATGCTGTGCCGTTCTTGTTACTGACCGGTCTGGATACAGCATGTTTAAGGATGCTAAAATTGAAGGTAATTTGTTATGCAGCAGTAGGAAGCTGATATACTTGTTGCTTGCTGGGCTTCTCTGTACATAATATGGTGACTTTAGTCTTGGGTTTTCTTTAGGTCATTATCAATATCTAAACTACTTTTCCCTTCCCCCTCTTTCTCTTGCTGCTTCTTATTAGTTTCTCAAGACTTACCATCTTAATTTTGGGTAAGGCACTTTAGGAACATAAATTTATTATTCACAATTATGGATATTGGGTAGCCCAGCCAGAGAGGTTCAGTGGCCGGCAAGGCTTTGCTACTGCTTCAAAAATGGCATCTCCTTAGTTGTGTCCTTACATAGCTGAAGAGGACAAAGGAGCTTGCTTGCCCAAGCATTTCTCTTATGAGGACCCAAATCTCATTCATGAGCATGGAGCTCTGAGGACTCAGTCAGTCCCCAGTTGCCCACCTTAGTCCAATCAGCATTAGGTATTAAGTGTTAGCATATTTTCAATTTTAAGGGAACAAAAATATTCAGATAATACCACTCATATTAAATAATGTTTGTCTCAGGATTACCCCCCCAAAGTCCCACATGCAATAAACTCGCCCCTTCTATGTGGACCTAGTACACTGTACTTCCCTATTAACATTATGAATAGGCAACTTGGTGAACTTACTTTGTGCATGGGTCATATTAATTAATCTTCTCAACTGACAAATAAGGTAAGGACCATTATTAAGTCATTTTTATTGGTAATAAAATTGAGGCACAGAGGGATTGAAGAATGTTTGTGGTTACCAGAGAGAAGTTGTTCACTGCTTGTGTCTCATGATACAGGGAGATCCTTGTAGAAGGCGGCCAGAGCTGCCTGATGTGGTTAGCAGGCTGTCCAGTGCAGGCTGATCTGTGGTTTTTTTCTCTATGTGTGCATGTGTGTGTGTGTGTGTGTGTGTGTGTGTGTGTGTTACATGCGCACGCGTGCATGCATCTGTCCAAGCGTAAGTAACAAGGCCGCAAGGATCTTCCCCCAGTGTAAGACTCATCTCATGCATAGGAGATCATAAGGTTTGCAAATGAAACTTGCAGAGTTAAATTAATTTCTTGAGTTCTCTACCTCTAAGAATTAGTTTTCCAGAATGGTGCTGCTCATCTAGTGAAGCTTGAGGTTACATAGGCAGAAGCCAGATGGGAAATTCCCTCTCTCTCCACCCTGAGCTCCACATGCTAACTCCAAGGACAGGCAGACTGCACGGCAGCTGTGTGTGCTGTTTCCAGTTACTGAATGTGAGAACTGGCCCTGAGCATGCGGGAATGGGGTGTATGTGATATCTGTGTAAGGCCTCGTGTGCTTTCAGAAGTTAACCCCTACTCTTTCTGTACTCCTCCTTCATTTGACATGGTCTCCATAGAAGGGAAACAGAGAAAGAACAGATGGTGGCACCTTTTGGGTTACTCATGGATTTCTGAGCCCTTTCTCCAAAGCCATCTCTGAGAGACCACCCTCTACAAAGGCAACCAACAAGTCCATTTTCGACAACTAGCACACCCAGCCTAGCCCATTTTATCATATCTTATGGGATTTGGCAGCTTGAGGGAAAAGCAACAACCAAATATACACAAACAGGCTGAGGACAATGAGTCTGCTGGTGGCCCCACTCTTTCTAGTTACACAGGACTTGGATCATGTCCCAGCCCTACTTCCTAGGAGTTCTGTGACACTAGCACATCAACCAAACTTCCTCTGAGCTCTGCCCGCAAAGGCTTTTCCTAGGACTCACACAGTGCTGTGTGGGAGTTTTCCATCCAGAGAAAACACAGCAGTTCTCTGGGCCTGGATCCAGCAGCCAGAGTCACCCCGTGCTGCTCATTGGGTTAGGACTCGGCTACTGAACTGACCCTCTTACGTTCAAGGTAGACGTGTATGCAGCTTTTTAACAGGTAGTAACTCCCAGCATCTGAAAAGTGGCCATTGCTCAAAAGTGCTTGTTTGTAGAAGACAGAGAAGGAAAAACGGAAAGAGATGAGCCCTTGCTTCTCAAGAGTTGTGTTATTAAATCAACCATTTGTACAAGGGGCCGAGCTCATAGGAGGCATTCAATACCTCTTTTCTTCCCTCCATTCTGATTTAAAATGCAGACATTACCTAGGATATAAGTATATTCTAGCATCATCCAATAGGGGTACATTCAATCATAAGATGTAGTCATGTAAGACAGCCTAAAGCAGGGCGACCCAGGCTGGGAAGTATGTATGAAGGCCTTAAAGTCTCATAATCTGATGTCTCTGTAAGAAAAGGCCCTAACTCATTGGGAAAAGACAAGGGTCCAAGCAGTGGAGCAGTGTGGTGACCCTGTGGTCATTGTGGGAGTGAAAGGCTTGGAGCAAGGGGAAAGACTCATATCTGCCACCTCTAAGGACAAGGATACCGGGAAGTCTTTGGCCCCAGAAATAAGCAGCTAGCCTCTGCCTCAAGTTCTGCAGGCTTTGAGACTTCGTGTGTTATTAAAACACCAAAGAGCGATTTTCTTCTTGAAATAAATAATAGCCCCCTCATATTCTTTCAGGATTTAATTCCTGGGAGATCATTAAAATGATTTACTTAACTGATGATGATGTTTTTCAGATTTTTTTTAAAACAATGATGACCTGAAAATTCCTTTTTTAAAATTATTTTTAGGGAAGGGTCTACAGGGTGTTCAGGGTCTCACTACTAGAACAGACTTATTGTGATCCACCTGTTTACAGACTCCCAAGACCTGGGACTACAGTTGCAGGCCAGCACACCCAGACCCAATTGCTGTCTCTGCATTCCCCCTGGGGCAGGGCCAGTATGGCAGTAAACCCTGGCCCCCGTGCCTGCTTGCAGGCGCTTTAATCCGCTGAGCTATTTGACTGGTCCCCTCTAACTTTGTAGTACTGAAAATAATCAGTTTGGGCCTAACCCACTTAAGCATATTAGGAAAATGAATACACTGCATGGATTGCCCACCGCATTGCTGGAGGAGGATCCAAGCAGTGACTCAAAACCACCAGGATCTTTCCCTTATCAACAGAAGACACGCAGAGCCAGATGACTCCTTTTGTGTGACTGATGGCATTACTTTTGCTTTCCCTTAGTAGAGATGAGAGAAACCTAAATATCAATTTCTTATCAATATGGCAGTTTAAGATGACTTCCAAATACAAATCATTGTGTTTACTACAGATGCACCAAAAATGAAAACCACTGGGTTCTCTCAGTGCATAGAAATGCAGAGACGGAAATGGAAAGGGAAAAGAAGAGAGGAATGTTGAATGACAGCATTACACACACAAAAATATACATTCTAATTATGACATAAAACATTTGGATTTTTTTGGCGGGGAGGGACTGGAGACTGAATTCAGGACCTTGCACTTGCCAGGCAAGTGCTTGTTCTACTGAGCTATCTCCCCAGCTCCTATGACATAAAACATTTGTGTCACTGATAAAAAGTCAAGAGGAAAATTGGAAGCAATTCAGTAGCTGACATAGCCCTCATTGAGTTCTTGGACTCTCTAAACTCGCAAAAAAAATTTTTTTCTTGGTAAATATTGAGTCTTTTTGCATGTGTTCAGTTAAAACACATTTAAAATGATTTCCTGAGACCATAGATGCTCAAGAAGAATAAGCAGGAGTTGACGATGGAAATCTTAACTTGCACTTTTCCTGCCTTCAATGCCTGATGTATCTTGGGTATAATGTTGTATGAATAAGTCCTTCACTGTTTCGTGCAGAATTATTTCAACATTCTCTTGCTAAAGTCCATAAGTCATTTGCAATTAATGATCTGTCATATTTACAAAAGAAGAAAAAATATGTTGAGTCAGCCAATGCTCATCTCTTTCCTTTGCATGACAGTAAATTTATGTCCTCTCCTGCCTGTGAGGGTCCTGGGAAAGAAGCAGTAGGTGGTCCGTCCTAACCATAATGCTTTGCATACCACAGAATCTCGTGGGGCTTGTCAACCTACTTCTCAGTCTGACTTTGATCTTCCCATCAGTCTGCTGAAACAGATAATATTCCTGTAGTCATCAGAGTTTCTGAAAATGTGATACTGTTAAAACTACAACTTCCTTGATGTGAGTTTGAGTTTGAATGAGTAAAATTTCATAGCAACACTGTAATTAGAGTCTAAAACTTCAATCAGGAAAACACAGCTTTGCACTCCTTTGAAGTTAATCAAATCACTGTGGTAGCCTGATGCAGCTGTCCTGCTCAGGCCTTCGGGGCCACAGCTGAGCATGCAAACTCATCCTGGCCCCAGCTAGGATTCAGCACCAGGTGCTGCCACAGCAGTGTAAGACCCCATAGGCAAGGTCACAGTGCCACTGAAAGCTTCCTGGAGAATGGCCAAGGGTCTCCTAGGAAGTTGAATCTAACTCATTTCTTCCAGAGAGATTTAGAATGGTCAGAGAGATTGAATGGGGAGAACATGGGGACATGGAGACCCCAATTCCAAAGATGAGGTGACATACCACTTCCCCAAGTAGCTACCCTTCCTCCTCTTCCCCCACTGGAGACAGGAACTTTACCAGCCACCTGAGAATGACCGTTTCGTGGAGCATGGGCCCATTTCCAGTGGTGTTGTATCCACATCATGGAGTTTTCCTGTAAAATGAGTGATCAAACTATCCAGTGAATGTTTACATTTCTAAAATTTTATTATGGTAAAGGACACATTATCATGAATGCCCCTCACTTCAAACATGCTTCGCCACTGTTTATGACACTTTCAGAGACAGTCCTGAAATCCCTCTTTCACAAACGTCTTTACAAAGCCTGATCAAAAAATATGGTGAATGCAGCTACCCAGTGTTTTCCAGCAGAAAGGCAGGCTCGTAGACACCCTAGTGTAGCCTCATTCATCTCGTCCACTGGCTCTCTCCAGTGCAACTTCTAGATCTCTCCCAAAATGGCCATAAAAGGTGGACAGTTACATTGATTTAGGACATTGAAGCAACCAGAACAGCGCAACTGAAGACACTCATGAAAGAGGACTTCCAGAATTGCTTCAGAAAGTGGTAGAAATGATAGGATAAGTATGTTCAAAGAGAAAGGGGTATTTTGAGGAGACGTCGTGTAATAAATTTTAATTTAAGTATTTGTCATATTTTTATCACCTGTGTAGGGCATCAGAAAGAGAAGACAGCTCTTCTGGTTCCCAAGGCGAGCACATTTCCCGCTTTGGCAGCATACTCAGAATTCCCACTCCTGCACCATTACGTCCACCTACAGAGGGAATTAGACATGGTCCCCTCTATGCCTGCAGAGGGCCTGACCTCCTCCTTCCCAGGGAAGACAGAGTGGCCCCAAGCAGAAGCAAGAACTTATCTCCGAGCCTGCAGTCATCACCACACAAATGGCACAGTCAGGGTGAGGGAGAGGTGGGCCAGGGCTACATCTTCCACTTCCCTTCTGAAAGGCTGTATGGGTGACTGGCTAACAGAGCACGGCTCATGGATTCTGCCAGTGTCTCCCAGCCCTCCTGCTTCCTCCTATCTCCCCTTAACACAGCTTATGAGTTGTGTCCATCCTGTTTGTTTTGCTTGTCCTTCCTGGCAAGATTGAAGACCCACAAATCCTACAGCAAATACTCACTATAAGCAGAAAGATGGCAAGGGTGTGGATAAAAGGGAGAGGAAAGTTTTGCTCATAGTGCCAAGAGAAATAACAGTCAGAACAGAGAGCAGCTGAGTCATGATAAGAGTGGAGTTTTGGGCAGAAAGTGATGGGTGCCAGCTACCAAAGGGTGACAAAGTATCAGCCTTTGGAAAACCAGGGTCCTCTGTGATTCACTGGAAGTCTTCTTTCAATGAGGTTGTTTCTGTTCTTTTGAAGGATAAATTGTACTGATGCAGAGGTCTCCCAGGAAGCCATGCTTTCTGACTACTCCTCTGGTCTCCACCAAGCTGGAAGCCACACATGGGATCAGAACAGGTTGGGGAGCTTGGGTTTGGCATTTAGGAGGAGGAAGCATTTAAAGTAGGAGGAGCAGAGGAAGCCAGAGATCCATGAAAAGGCACTGGGCATCCTATGATACTGGCTGTGTTTGAATTTGAGGGTGGCACTTGTCTTAGGTTAAAAGTAAATCATCATAGTGAAAGGTGTGTATCTCAGCCCTCCGAAGAAGGACTATAGTCAAATTATTCAGTTCAGGTAACATGCTAGTTTCCCAACACACCCAAAGCAAATAGTGGCTTGAAACAATGGAACTATATTATCCCAGTGTCCCTGAGGGTGAGTCCAAGGTCAGGATATGGGCAGTGCTGACTCCTCTCCAGGGTAGAGGAAACCCTGATCTATGTGTCTCTGTTCTTGCTCTTGATGCTTCCAGCCATCCTTGGCACTCCTTGGCTGGTCAAGACATAGCCTGCCTCTCTGCCTCCTTTACCATATGGATTTTCCCCTGTGTTTTTATTTGTCTATCTTATGCTTCTCTTATTGTAAAGAGAAGACAATCATTGGGTTAGGGATACACCCTAGTCTACCATGACCTCATCTTAACCAATTGCACATACAACGGGCCTTTCTCCCAGTAATATCACACTCTGGCTGGGACTTCAGCATGTGCTTTTGAAGAGACAAAATTGAACTCTCTTGATCAGTCTACAGTTGCAAAATATGATTATTTTGAGTTCTCATTCTGTAAGGCTCTTATAGAAAGACCTCTTGAGCTTTCTCCAAGTATAAAGACCTAGGGCAGATTTTATCTATACAATATATTGTGGCACTGCTAACAGTGACCAGCCCACAGCAGTCATGTTGTGGGGGAAGGTGACAAGGGGCTTCTATTTCTACAATGCAAGTTACTATAATGTCTGAATTTTTATAACAGACACATACTATTTTTAATCAGAAAGAATAATTTAGACAGATTTTCAAAGGCCTAATGAAAGATGCATAACCTGGCTTTTCTCTCCACTCCCTCCATATCAAATTTACAATAGGAGTCAGATGCAGACCCATCATGGGAAGGGAAGAGAAAAGGCAGCATGAATTTGTCTTAAGGGATGACCTCTAACTTACTTCAATCTTCAAAATAGCTGTAAAGAGGGCTAGAGGTTTTCATGTTCACCCAAAGAAAGTGTGACTTTCTAATATGGAGAAATGAAGAGGCCTCCTGAAGCCACTCAGCAAGGTGTCATTTTAGTCAAGGCAGAAAGGAAAGGCTGGCCTCTAGGACCTTTAACCAAAGTACGATGCCCAGGTCAAATTCTGGACATTGAGTTAAATTTTAATTTCATATCAGCAACAAATATGAATGAAATGTGCAAATGTACAAATGCCAAAAATTATTCCTTGTCTTCCTGAATCCAAACTTAACTGAACATACTAAACTTTTATTTGCTAAGTCTAGCAGCCCTTTCCAACACACACCAGCTTAAGGGAGCTGTCTCTGGAAATTAGATCACAGGAGGAACTTGTCCCCAGAAGCCACACATAAAAGGAATAGAAAGAGGTCATAGTTGACCACATTTTCCTTCTGTGTTTTTGCACCAGTCATGGAAATAGAATTATTACTGTGAATATCTCCCAAAGGACCCACCTCAAATGATCATTGTAGATTAAGTTTCTGACCTCTTAAGACCTCATGGTGAAGATTAAACTCCACCGTAAGTTACAGGGGTGCCAAACCATATTCAAGCCATAGTGAGGTCTGCAAACCTCCTACAGTCCTGGGCTGTCCTGAGCACATGTGCATCTTTATGGGGCAAAGAAAACATAACTAGATTGTCAGAAATGTCTGTGGTCTCCCAAAAGGCCAGGGGCTGCGCCTTATTGATGAAGGGCATAGATCTGAACTCCACAAAGACTTTTTTGAGGAGGCTTGGGTATTATATCTCAGGGCAATTACGTTTCAGGCAATCAACTTTCTGATGATCTAAACTGGAAAAGGGAGAAAATCTCTGAAAGCTGAAGAGTGGCAGGTTTGCTTGAGTGCTAAAGCACTGCTCTCAAATGTGTGAGCTGTCACACACAGCATCTACTTTACAGGCGTGGAATGGGGTTCACAGGAGGTGACAATGTTGTGAATGCTTTGGTGAAGTCCAAGTTGCTTCAA
Source organism: Myocastor coypus (assembly GCA_004027025.1). Lineage (NCBI taxonomy): Eukaryota > Metazoa > Chordata > Mammalia > Rodentia > Myocastoridae > Myocastor > Myocastor coypus. The sequence continues at coordinate 67,421 of PVJA010005190.1, read as the reverse complement.
GTGCCAAAGGCTCTTTTAAAGAAAGAGGCAGAGTTGGGTATGACGACTCAGCCTATCCTCCCAGCATTTGTGGAAACTGAGGTAGGAGAATCACAGGTTCCAGCCCAGTGCAGGCGACTCATCAACTTGGTTAGACAGTCTCAAAATAAAAAGGGCAAGAGCCTTAAGTTTAATCTCCAGGATCACTAAGAGAGAGAAGAGAGTCAGAGAACAGTGCTTTGACCATGGCCCTTCCTATTGCCTGCAGAAAACCAGAGACCATTTTGATCATGATACCTTACTTTTTTTTTTTTTTTTTTTTTTTCTAGAGCTCCTTCTCCGATTTACCAACAGCTCTTACTGATGAGCTCAACTGGCCCCAACTCTCTGGTGCTACAGGATTTCTGGACTCGACCACTGGGTATGTGTGTGTGCTCGCAAACTGTTCCATGTGTCAATTCCATGTGTGACAAGGCACAGGATGTGGGACTTCTCCCCACATACTGGGGTGAGAGCTACTATGAATTGCTATAGAACATGAGTGACACATAAGAGGATGGCCCATTGCCATCGAGTCCCTCTTCAGTGTGGTATGATGTCAGGCACCTTTTATTTTATCAGTGCTGATGAAAAGGCAGTGTTCTCACTGCAGAGGAACAAGGGTTTTGGTTTACATGAAAAATATTCGAATTCTTCTGATTCCAAGGATAAGGAAGTTTAGTTAAGTTTCTTAGTCTCGGAAAATGAATATTTACAAAGGTCATGGCTCAGATTAACTGGCAAGTCTTGGGGTCCTAGAATCACCAGACTTTGAGGCTGGGATCTATAAAGACAGCATGGAGTGAACCTGTGGTGTGCCAAGAGGTGTTAACGTGAAGCCAGGGTTGTGCTTCTCAGGGCCTATGGCCACACGCTGGCAAGACTTCCAAGGGTCCCTACGAGTAGAAAGCCCAGGGCATCAGAAGGGACAGCTCTCCCAACATCCCCCAAGTAGTTAGAAGTTAATGAACATAAATATGGTAGACAACTGCTTCCTGAAGTCAAAAAGAAGAAAGGGCAGAGTTTTGCTTATAGATCTGCAGCAGGACAGAGCCAACCCTCTCTGATCCAGCAGTGGCACCAGAAAGCCAGAAAGCACCAGGAGATGAGCACAGAAATTGCAGGGAGAGCAAGTGGGCAAGTGGCCTGACCTTCCCAGCTGTGTAAGAGCCAGAAACACCCAAGGGGCAGCCCAAGAGACGGGCACCTATAGTTACTACAACACACAATGGTCTTGTTTAACAATGGACACTGCTGGCCATGAATAATTTATTTGATGTTTATCTTTATTCACTCACTTGACTTACTAAATCCTTATCACCTGGAGAATCAGGCAGAGAGGCTATCAGGGTTTCCAACGTGGATAAGGCTTGTCCTGTTGCTACATTTAATTACAAGTATAGCAGCTGAGACAGATGTCCCAACCGTGATAACCCAAGGTCAGTGTACCAAAGACATCTCACAGAGAGCCACGTTGTTCGGGGGAGAAGTGTTCAAGAGCCAGTGAAATGATTAACAGCCACCTCCTTTGGGGGTGTGAACCAAGGGGTCCAAACTCCAAAGGGCTAACAGCTTGGGGTAAGGAAAAAAACAGCAAAGAGTCATGCGTGCTAATGGACACCTATAACCACAGCACTGGGGAGGGTGAGGACCGATCGCTATGGGTTGGAGGCTACATAATGAGTTGAAGACCAGCCTGAACTACATACCAATACCCTGTCTTGATAAAAAGGAAACATAACAGAAAAGAAAACTCAACCAATATTCAAGACAACTGACTCGTGAATCTGTAGCAGTTATCTGTGCATATAATAAGGAGAGCAGAGGAGATATGTTTTCAAGGTTAGGTCACATTGTCAAGTTTAACTATATTTTTTCAGAGAGCTTGTCCTTAATGTAAAATACTGATGAATCAACAATAGAGATAGGAAGAAGTAATGTCTTTGAGAAATGAGATGTAACCATGTGACCACCACTGCGCAGAGTGTTACACAGAGATTATCTCATTTCATCTCTTTGTGTTTCCTGCATTTTGCCACTGAGGAAGCAGGCATTGAAGTAGATGCAGAAATGTGTCCAAGATCACACAGCTAATAAAAACCAGCAGGACCCACTCTCATGGAACTTGGTGTCATTGTAACAAGGGGAGTGACTTGGTGGGAGAAGCCCTCCAGTTACAACCCCCAGTCTTCACATGCTGCTTGTGTCCTGTGTACAGGAGTGACCCTCCCTCTAACAGGTGTCCCTCTGTTCGAGCTCATAGACATGGGATGGGAAATGCCTAGGGACCCAAGTAGCTCTAAGCTATTAAAACTACCTGGAAGTTTCCCCCAGTCAAGGTCTTTATGACAATAACAGAAAGAGTGAGAGGAGCAGGGTTTCCTGACATCTAATGGAGGCTTAAATCTTCATCAGTCCCCTAGCTCTCAGCCACATTTTGCTGTAAAGGAAATGGCACTCCCCAGGGCATCATCAGTCGCTCATTACTTTGCATCTTCACTGGGGTCATCCACAGGATGCAAAAGGAGACTCCTCACCACGCCCAGCAAGTCTGCTGGAAACTTGTTTCCTCCCCTCTTGGTAGGCACGACTTGCAACTCGCAAGCACCAGGTCTTTCTGTCTCTTAAATCTAGTTTTCCCCAGAACTCAGCCCCAGCTTGGCTTGTTTAACAATGGACACTACCAGCCATTGTTAAACAAGGGGCTCTCTTCAGTGCTTTGGATCTTGAGTGGTGGCCAGGAAGCACACACTCCTTCCCTTTTTCCCCTGTACCTGCTGTCCTGAGCCCAGGGTTTGCGCTCTTGTCGGGGGAGAGCTCCTCAAATTCTCCATCCACTGAGCACCCTCCACCCTTGGCCCTGACTGGAGCCCCAGGCTGCCCTCCCCTCAGCCTTTAGGTCCAGCGTCAAGGTTCTGGCATCCAATGTGACCCACTGGCTATCTCCTCACAGGGCAGAGAGTAACATGACACTAGACCAAGGCAGCCTAGGAGCTAAAATTTCTGAACCACTAATCTCTCAACGGGCCCCCCACCCTGGGACCTCGTCTGATATTAACGCCCTCTCAAAGGCTTCATCTCAAATACTATCAACATAAATGGGGGATCCATTTCTAACTCATGAACTTTTGGAGTGTAACATGCATACAATCTTACAAAGAAATAGCCATTGGGGGTAGCTTAGGTGAAAATCCTCTGCATCATTGGCTTTAACACCCTTTTGTAGTAAGCTCTATGTTGCTATTTACCAAAACTAAAAATCTCAGTCTTCTCATCCAGTTGTCCTGGATGGACTCCAGGTATTGCCCTATCTGCTGTACCTCTAAGCTGTAGAGCAGAACTCAGCTGGCTGTTCACCTACCTGTAACCCTTCTCTATTTATGAGCCCCAAACTATTTTCTTGTCAGCAGTATTTGTGTCTTGGGTCTGTATTCTCCAATACTTGGCTGGAATGGAAAAGATCCCATACAGCTCTTCTTGATGTAAAGGAAAAGGCTTTCTGTGGAACCTCAGTGGCAGACACATAAGCAGCGTGACATTTCCTATGCATCGCCATGCAGTATGTGACTCAAGGTGCTCATTACTGTTAAACCATTTTACACCCCATCGCATGGAATGTAACTGCAGAGACTCTATGCTAGAACATGGAATAAAAATGACAAGGTGCATAAATGCATCAGAGAGAGACTGGTGTGCAAAAAGTCTCTACTTGTGGGGCAAAGACAATGAAAAGAACACTAGCCCTGGAGCAGTACTGTGACTTTGGCACAGCCTACATCAGGCATGCTGGGCTGATGTCCCTTGAGCACAGACGCCTCTCAAGATGGGTGGAACTGACAGATTGCCATACCCACCTGGATCTGTAGAATGTGCTCCCCGTGTGCTGTGATCAGCCTCACCACCTGGGTGTGAACAAGGCTCTGCGGGAGACACATCTCACGAGAGCACAGAGATGGCATTTGGAAGAAAAGATAATCCCTTTGCTTACTCGCCTTCTTCCTCTATGACCTTCAGCCACTAAAACGTAACATCTTCTTCTCAAGATGACGATAACTATAACTAAACTTAGGTCCAAGTATTAAAAGATGTAAGTAACCCTTTCATTTTAAAAACCTGTGAATTCCTTCAGTTAAGCAGACATTATCAAAATCTCTTCACTCTTCAACTTCAGAGACTCCAACTTCAGAGACATCTTTTACAACATGGGCTTCACCGCCCCCCCCCCCTGAGATTTAAGCAGAGAATAGAACAAAAATAGGGGGAAATCTCTATCGGGGTTAAAGCTTAACAATACAGAACAAACATAACTGTATATGAGAATGAAAGGTATTATTAAAAGAATAAAATAGTACTTCAAGTTCAGATCACTTTCAAAAGTAATTCATGTGACAGGAAAACCCACTAATGTTAAAGTAGCTGCACTCCAGGAGCATTGATAGAAGGATGGAAAGACACTAAAATTCAACAAGATGGGAGGAGCTTCTCATCAAAAGCTACATCTAAACCTCCAGCGCCCTTGCCACGAGGTACAAGCCCTTATATTACAAGCATCCTTATTCTGCGAGTTCCCCAGCTAGGACACTTAGTAGCCTTTGAGCTCATTTATCCAATGAAGTTGAATTGGCCCAAGTGATTTTTGAAGTTGTCTCCAAGTTTAATAGATAGCAGTTGTCAGTGGATGGAGATTCTTGTGTGGCTTCTCCCCAGGTTCTCAGTCTTCCAAATGAAGAATTGGTTAGAAGGAGCAGCAGGTGAGGCAGGCAGGAAGTACACTCAATGGGGCAAAAGGAGTTAGTGAATAGACTTACAACTCCCAGGATAAATGAATGGAGTTTTTGTGTCCAAAATTCCCAGATTTTCTCTTTCATGCAAATAAAACTGGATCAGGAAAATCATCCTATCAGTCACTTCACATCATGCCATGTATAAATTGTCCAATCAGAAAATTCATTTAGCTTCCTGTCCCATGCAAACAAAGGAGCATAGATGTGTTTTTGAATGACTGGGCCACATGAAATGAAGACTCAGAAAGAGCATCTACTAGGCTAGAGAGATAGCTTTATGGTCTAAGCACTGGCCTGGCAAGTGTAAGAACCCAGGTTCAATTGCTAGTAGTGCGTGCTGTGCCAGCCCCAGAACCCCAGGAGCACCCCACTGGCCAACAAAACCGGGCATGGTGGCACAGGCCTATAATCACAGAATGGGAAGGATGAGAGAGGAAAATCACTGGGTTGGAGCTGTGTCATAAGACCCTGTACCAAAAAAAAATTTTTTTAAAAAGATCATCTTCTGATTGGTCCTGTGAATTGCATCAGATTTAAATGAAAGGCTGAAAACAGCGAAGTTTCTGATTGATCCAAAATTGCACTTTTCTGATTGGTTCTGTGTTATGGGGATGATGATATCAGGGTGTTAGGACAGTGATTCACCCTGTTACTATTTTACAAGGAGATATGATCTTACATAATAGTGCTGCTTAGGGGAGATAGGTCTGTGGCACAAGTGCCTGCCTGGCAAGTGCAAGCTTGTGAGTTTGAACCCCCGGTCCTGCAAAAAAAACAACCAAAAAAAAAAAAAAAAAATAGTGCTGCTTAATTTACCTGTGTTAGAGAAATTATTATTTCTCCTCAAGAAACATACCTTTTTCCATCTAAAAAGGTGCTCTATCTTTTTAAATAGGACTTGGCTTAATTTCAAATGTCAAGATCATTATGATTCAAATCAAAAATATCCCTACAAAGTCTCCTGTATTCACAGGTTCCACTGTCAGGAAGTGATTGGATTATAAGGGCTCTAAGTTCTTTGGTGGCTTAAGCCATGGATGAGATTGTAATCTGATGGCCTTATGGGAGGCAATGGGTGTAGGAGGCGGGGCCTAGTCAGAGAGAGCAGGTTACAGGATATGAACTTCAGGACTCTCCCCCCCCATTGTCCCGTCCCCTGGCTCTTTCCCCCTTTCTCTACTTCCTGGATACCAAGAGGTGAGCAGTTTTCCTCTACCATGCCCATCTACCACGATGCTGTCCCTCATCTGAAGCCCAAGGCAATGAAACCAGTCAGCCATAGACTGAGCCCTCTGAAACTGTGAGCCAAAACTAAATCTCTCCTCCTCTCCACATTTGGCCACAGCAATGCAAAGCTGATTAGCACAGAGCTTGAAATGTCCTTAGGACCATATTTGGTGAGGCCAGTATCTTAGTTACTTTTCTCATTGCTGGGACAAAACACCTGACACAAGTTGAAGGAGAAAAGATTTATTTCAGATCTTAGTTTGTAGAGATTTCAGTGTATGATCAGCTGGCTCCAAGGCAGGGTGATGTGGAAGAAGGGAAATAGTCCATATAGAGCATGCAGGAGACTGCAAACAGCAACAGCGGTAAGCCTCTCCTCCCCTTTCTTTCCATCCAGACTAAGAGCCCATTGGCTGGTGACACCCATCCCCAGCGGGGCTTTCCCATTATCCACACTCAGAACTATGATAAACCAATCAGTGGACTGATTCAGTCATCCCCTTAATCCACATTCACACACCATAGATCTCATCCACCTCTTAAAAGTCCCACTTATGGACACACGGGGCTTTCAGGGGAAACCTAGACATAAACCAGAACACCAGGGTTAGTGCTTAGGAAATCTTTTGATGTTTGATACTGAGTACCTGACCAGCTATTAAATAAAAACAGCCTGTCATTGTTATTGTTGTTGCTAAGTAGTGGGCTACCTCCTTTGGGGGAGAAAAACCCAAGAGGAAAAGAGCTGAACACAAATCGTTATGAAAGTAATTATCTATATTAATTTATAGCTGTCTAAACCCCTTCCTAAGAAGGTGGAGCTAGAAATAGGTCCCACCAGTGGATTTTGTAGGATAGGGCTAAATGGCAAGTGCCTTAAACAGACAGCTAGAGTAGGGGCATGGGATAGGGCAGCAATCTGCATCTTTAAAAGAAATAGAAGAAACAAACTAAAGTTAACGATATAAAGTCGTGCAAGGCAAAAGCAGTTTGCAAAATTATCACACCAAGCTGGGGTGATAAGAATGAGTCCACCAGGGAATTTTCTAAATCTAATGTTCCCCTCTCTGCTTCCGGCTTAAATTTGCTACCCTGAAGCAGAGATACAGCAAATGCTTAAAAATAGACAGAAATAGCCTTTGTTACAAGTGGCACCATAATGCTGTTCAAGGACGTTTAACACGGCTGATTATATGAGAGGTATCCTCAGATATCTGAGGGTTAAAGGCTATCTATTTTCACCCAGCAGATGTTACAATCAGAGAACAATTTTGAGAAGCAGTGTGTCTCTCTGAACCAATTCACTCAGGGGATTCAAACCAGAAAATTGGGGAGTAGGTTATTGCAGCTAAGATTTGCTAACCTAATTTCACCTTTTAAAATAGACATGTAAGTACTAAACACTAATAGGTTTACTAACCTTATTAAATCCGTTATTCACAAGTTATATGTGATATAATTATAAATGATTAGCCCTGTTATAATTACGCTTTGTCAAATGAATAATTAAACAGAGGTGGTCATCTGACATTGGGTGTGGCTGAAGGACTGAGATAGAAGCCCTGTCAGACATGCTCCAGGTGTGGCCCATCCGTCACCAGGGGTGTCTTTAAGGGCCTTTCAGGGATTCCATGAGTTAAGAGCTATGTGTGCATCACAACTGAACAGGATTGGCCTTTTCACCATATAGCCACTTGTACTGTAGAACAAAAAAGTACAGTATAGCTCTGCAAAATCAGCTTAGACTGCACAGCCTCAATCTTCCTGGATTTCTCCCTAGCACCTAACTAATAATTGTTTGCAGAAACCCTCACAATGTCACAGGAACCACAAGTGTCCTCAGTAACATTTTTCAGCATGCAAGGGGTCAGGGGGTTTACAAGTAGCTAGTCTGGGAGTGTTATTCAGTTCTCCTTGCTGCTGATGGGCTGCAGCCCTATAACACACCCCAGGGAGAAGCAGCTGCATCCCCGAATGATAACAAGTCATTATACTATGCATAGCTACCCAAAGGGTTCTCGGGGTTTTTTTATTTTAATAATGTTAATCAGGAAGAAATAGCAATGAGACAGTTTCAAAACAGGTTAGTAGGACAGTTACAATAATTAAGACCTTGCATATTGTCTTCATAGCAGCTATTCAGAGTACAGGATGCAAACATAATATCTTGGTTAACCACTATTAGTACAAATCTTTCTTCTCATTGAACTAAGAGAAAAAAGCTGTATATCTATCCTAACTATTTTTTTCACTACAAAATGGTTCTTCATTTATATCCTTCTCATTTGTTTTGTTTTGTCAGAGATGGGTGCTCTATTGCTATTCAAATATCATAAGTGTATGAATTTATCAAAATAACTTAATATGGTCCAATGGTCCATAAGAGTAGTAGGTTATCATTGAACTGGCCATGTCAGAAGTTGTTGGCTTGAGCCTTTTACAGCTCAGCATATTAATATGGCTTTATTTTTTATACCTTGTGGTTAGACTTTTCTGCTGGATAGCAAAGACCAAGACAAAGCAAGACCTATATAACAAAAAATGTAACTTTTCTATCTGACAAGGTCAGTCAAATCCCCTCAGGATTTACCCTGAAACCATATATAGCAGTTTGTAGATCTTTTGTCCATGTCAGTTATCTGGACGAGTCTCAGCCATTGCTCAACCAGTTTGCTCTCTGTGAAAGCCTGAGAGAATGTTTTCTCTCTAGGCAAATCTCCTTAAGTACACTATACATATCGATCCCTTTTCTCTGTGACCCCATAATCTCCTTGAACAGAAAATTTGGCGCCCCACTGAGTTACAAGGTATTATTGTATAGGTTCTCTTATGTCCTGAAGAGAATAAGAGACAAGGGGGGAGAATGTCATCAGATTGTCCTGCTACAATTTTGTATATAGATTCCTAAATTTCTGTGTAAAGATGTAAAATTGTTTTTTCACGTTCTACAGGGATTTAAAGTTTAGAATATCAATGATTGTTGGAAAACACCTGTTCCATGTTATGTCTAAGGCATTTGATATTCAGAAAGATAGTGATGTTAAGCTCAAGTGCCTCTGTTACAGGGTAATAATATAACCAAGCTTCTCTTCTGGATGGCTAACAACTTAAGTTTGCAGACCAAAAAATTAGACAAAAAAAATAATAATAATATGGGCTACAAGGATAATCAATATTTTGGCCCTAGCCCTTCAGTTTTGCTTTTCTTAAAGCCCTAGAATCCCTAAGACATGCCAAAATGCCTTATACCTTCTATGGCTTTGTGAACACAGTATTTCATTAAATTAAATCATGTAACTGTGGAAGACATAGCACATTTAGGATTGAAACTACAAAAATAGGCATTTGGAGGCATTTTGTCTGACCATAGCTGTAATTCACAGGTTTTCACGAGTCACAGTGCTTTAAGGAACATAACCCCTGTGAATTTGGAGGGAGTTCTCCCTACAGTAATAAAGAGAACTGCTGACACAGCATGTAACAAAGCCTGGACATAAACTATGTTCCTAATTGTGGCTGCTTCACTTTCTGTTACTCTTAGCTTCAAACTAGAGGTGATTCTTCCAACACTCTGGGAGACTGAGGCAGGAGAATCTCCGTAAGAAATAAAAAGGAGAGACAGAAAGACCTGCAGCAAGGACAGGCTTTAAGATCTAGACCTGAGAGAACAGCAGCTCTCCTACAAAGTAAGGGTCTTACCTAGAATAATTAGGGTAGCACAGGATGGGCGATCTGGAAACTCACTGATCTGGGATCCATTCACCTTTCCTAGGCCGTGGTAAGTTGGCTCTTTTCAGGTTTTCATTGTTTCATTATTCTGGAGCCGAGGACCTCCTGGCCTAGGATGGTCTGTTCTATGTGCAGGAGTTGGGTCAGGCCTGCCAGTTGGGGGCTGATGAGCTAAGAGAATGTGGGGAAGGGTTGGAACTCATGGGCAGATGGCCTTCAGACTTTACCTTTTGGTCGCAAATTCAAGCCCAGCGCCACATCTTAGCAACTTAGACAAGCCCTATCTCAGAATAAAAAAAAAAAGAAAGAAAAAAAGAAAATCTGGAGGTGTAGGTCAGGGCAAAGGCTCTGGGCTTAATTTCCAGTAAGGAAAAAGAAGTGACCTATAAGGTAGAAAAATACCTTAAATTTTATTAAACTCAAGTCCTTGATTCTTAAGTAATGTAATCTGATGAAATGTAAAATAATCACTGAGAGCACATAAGACACTGTTTGTCTTAGACAGAGACCCTGGCATAAGTGAGCTGAACACTGAATTCATTTTTCATAACACACCATGCAAAGAGTTGATTCTTCTACCTTACACATATGGCAAGAGTTTTCAGAATGACTGAAATGAGCTTGTTGCTTCAAGAATAACAAGTGACAATGACGGCTGCTAATCATAAAATTTGAGTTTCAAAGAAAAATCTGAATTTTGAAAAATTTGTACCTTGTTCTCTGAACTTGACAGCTGTCCAACACTCAAAGACTTTTCTAACTGATAGCAATGTTAGCAAATGTAATTGTTCATTATTGTATCACACAAGATGAGCCAATATACTTCTGCACAACTAATGTGATTTATAAAAGTATGTTTGGGTAAAAGATTTATTAAAGATGTAATTCAAACATCAAATATTAAAATATATTTTGACATAGCAAGGTGCAAAAACTTCACCAATATAATTTCAGACTGCAGTTCGCAAGTTTGCAACTAGTCAAATTTCAAGAAGCTGCCACTGTTGAGTTTGAGTATAGAATCAAAAAGGGTATTTGTCTTCGTTATTCTTCTCTCATTGCTGGGACAAATACCCAACACTCAAAATGAGGAAACGAAAGGTTTATTTAGCTCACAGTTACTGGAGGTTTCATAGTTTAAAACAGCCTGAATTACGTAGCAAGATCTCAGAGACTTATTTGTGCAGAAGAGAGGGTCAGTGCCTCTGTCTTCTCCAAACATCTCTCTGCCCAAGGCAGCCTCAAGCACGGAAACTGCTACCCCACTCTGCAGGCTCTGGAGGAGAGGCTGGGGCGCCACTGTGTCCAGGGTGACCTTCTCCACACTTCTAAGAGGCCACAGACCTGGAATGGGAGACGCTGCCAGTTTAACAGTTCAGACCTCTCTGGCTCCACCCCCGAGCTTTGCCCTGGTCCTCAGGCCCCACCCCTCAAGCCTCTCTGGCTGCACCTCCAGCTATGCCTGTGCCATGACTTGCATGAGGCTTTGGGGGGACAAGTAGATACAGGCTATTCCCCTAACTATAGACATACAGAGATTCACAGCAGTACAAAAGAATGGAGGGGAAAATATTTTTTCAGAAAAAAATTTATGCGAACAGGTGAATCACTCGTTATTTTTCTTTAATGTGAATTAATAAGTACGATCATTCAAGTTCCTTCATTTCAATTTCTAATATGATAACACTGATAAGCTTAACTTGTAAATGAAAGCTTGCTGGACTCCTGTACTGCTTTAGGATTCCAAAGTGGTTCTGAGATCAGAAATTTGAGAAACTGTCTTCTAAGGAGCATAAACAAGAATGCTGCCAAGGACAGAGGTGAAGTGTCCACCTTCAGGGATGGGGAAAGAAAAGACTAAAAAGGGACAGATAACTGCAAGAGCTTGGGGCTCTGGGGCCGAAGAGATGCGCACCAGAATGTGAGAGCTGGGGAAGACACGGGGCCATGAAGATGTTGGCCATGGGGAAACTAGGGCCAGACCTGTCACAGCTAGGAGGAGTGAGGATCCTAGACGGAGAGGATGAAGTGGGTTCAGGCAAGTCTTCTAACGAGCTCTGCTACCTCAGAAAAGGGCTGAGAGATGGAGGATGCAATGGGCCAGGACGACTTTCTCTTAGATGAGCAATCCTACAGCACTCATACAGCGACAAGATGATCAAAGGGAATGAGAAGTGAATATGGCCCCAGCGAAGACAAGAAGGTCTGTACCTAGGCCACCGAGGCACACAGACACTGCCTCAGGGAAAGAGACTCCTCTGTTGATTCTGAGCTCATAGGGGACAGAATTCTCCCCATCACATACTCACATATCCTTCTACTTGCAAGAACCTTTCTGTATATTTTTGGTTGTAATTATTGGAAATAAGACTCTATTTCAGTTCTACAAAACAATAGTAATAATAATAACAATGATGCATATACAGTGGCTTTTCTCTTCCTCATCCCTGGGACAAAACACCTGACACCAGCAACTTAGAGCAGGAGAGGTTTAACATGGCTTACGATGACAGGAGATTCCCATGGTGAGCTGGCTCCAGGGCAGAAGCATTTTGGCAGAAGGACTGGGTGGAATATAGCTGCTCAGATCATGGTGGGCAGGAAGTGGGCAGAGAAGGGGAGCAGAAGGGTCAGACAGACAGGATGCTCCATGATCCCTGACAACCTGCTAGACATCTCCTAATCCAGTCAGGTTGCCATATCATGATTAATAGCCAGAGACATTCAACTTATTTCCAGAGTGTCCTTCTTCCCAATAGTACTATAATGAATATTCTGTTCATTCTCTCTCTCTCTCTCTCTCTCTCTCTCTCTCTCTCTCTCTCTCGCTCTCGCTCTCTGTAAGGATTTCTTTGACAGAAAGGATCACTGAATAAAAATGTATACAGTCTTAATTTCTATAAACCCTCCAAGTAGGCTCTATCGATTTATACATACACAATTAGTGTATGGGAGTATTTATTTCCCTATATCCTGATGAATACTGAGTATTGTCTACCTTTTAAAATTTTTTTCTAGGGGTTGGGGAGATAGCTCAGTAGAATAAGCACTTGCCTGGCAAGCGCAAGGGCCTGAGTTCAATCCCTGGTTCTGCAAATATATATATTTTTTTCTAGTGAAATGATATTTTATCTTTGATCTAACTTGCACCCTCCTGCTTACCAGGAAGCATCACTTCAAGAGCATCTGCCCTCATCTCTGTCCTACGCAGTCACCTCTTCTCGTGCGTTCACCCCCACTGCTCAAGGGCCAATCTCCCTAGCGACTCCTGCACTCCCTGCTAATGAGGTGATTTGCCTCTGAGCTCCTACTGTGTCTTTCAATTCCAGTGTCGCCTCATCTGTCATAATCGTGTAGCCATTGTCTTTCCCTCCATTGGCCCTGCACCACAGCTCTGAGCATCCTGATGGTAGCGATCAGGTGATTTTCACTTTGTAGCCCTGGTGCCTGGCACAATTTGTGGCTCCTAGCAGGTGCTCAACAAAAGAACTGCCGAATCCGTCCGACACATCACTCCACATCTGTAGCGTGCTTTATGAGGTACAGACCTCCTCCATACACATTTTCTCAGATTGCCCAAATCAAATCCAATTTGCAGGAACCTACAATTTAGTAGAAATAGTAGGAACAAGGGGAGAGGAGTATACACAGCGTGAATTAAGTCACCAGCTGCCTGATGCGATGCGCATGCACGTAAATCAGCACAACATCAATCCTTGACTCCTCAGTGTGCCCTGTAACCGATGTGCCATCATGAATCAGCCCAATTAATTAAAATATTTAATCGCATCATCAATGCTAAAATATTAATCACACAAACAACAAATTAAAGTAAATGAATGGAAAGGAAAATTATGAATTCAGTAGCCATGTAGAAAGAATAAAACAATGAGATTTTACTTATGAAAATAAGTAAATTTGATCAAAAATAGATCAATCAAGCCTCTATGGGAATTTTTATACAGAATGGCATGATTTCTTTCCACCTCAGTTGATCAAAGTAAGTGAACACCCTCCAAATTTCTCTAGTAGAATTTATATACCAAACAGGACATTATTTTATGTTATTTCAATGTTCAAATAGAGATCACAGAGATAATCCACCAATTTCTTTAAACATTACTTTGTGAAATACTGGTTCCACAAGATTTAAAAGGTGTTATACACATTCTTTTAAAAATTCCTTAAGTCAAATGGGTTTTTGAAAAGCTAGTTCAAATAAAGAGAAAGAAGTTTAATCAGTGTTAGGCTTACTAAAGACTTTAATAATGCAAAGCCAACTAAGCTTTGTATAGCTTCTGCTCCTGAAAAAGAAAAAAAGATAAGACACTGTCTTAGTACATTTTTGCTGCTGTCATGACATATTTTCTAAACTTATTTGACCACAGTGCTATGTGGAATCTATATATGTGTTTTATGAAGATTGGTCCTAGAGAATCCTTTGAAAAATGGTGTGAGATTAATAAAGTAACCTTTTGTTTCAGGTGATCTTTTCAGATTTATAAGCATCGATAGCCTTAAATCTCCCAGTTTTATTGCATTTTAATCTTCATTCGAGTATATTGGCCTAGAATCAAACCTGGGGCTGGTAAGAGCTAGGATAAAGAGAGTTACAACCGCTCCAAGCTTCTTAGGAAGAGGTTAACCTGGCAGGTACGGAGCCTTGTCTGTGCCCAATAGATCCTGAATTACTGAACACGATGCCCCAGAGTCTGCCTCCCTGTACTCCTCTCCTCCTCCATATTCAGTACTAATCCCACTGTCCTGATAATCTTTTCATGTCTGAATTCCCAAGGTCTCCTCCAACTAATAACCTGCATCCCCACATCTCTGCCCCACTGCTGGCCTGTCATGGTGCCTGAGTCCTAATCTGCATGTTTATCCATCTCTGAGTCTGAATCTAGGTTGCTCTGCGCTGCAATAAACTGGAGCCACACAGGGCTCAGGAATGCAGCTCAGCTCAAAGAGCTAAAAGAAATTTTAAGAAGTCTTTAATCCACTTCCCTGGTCTCAGGCCAGCCTGGCCTCCACCTACATAGGGAGAAAACTATCCACATTTTCCTCAAAGCTTCCTATCAGAAAAACCCCTGGATAAAGCCTTGTGGTCTCTAAGTTACCCAACTTTCTCCTCACCCAGTCCCCTTTCCTAATGCTTCACATCACACGTTACAGTTTATCTCTCACTCATCCTGCTGCTAGCTTCCCACACCCCAACTCTTCCCATGCCTTATTCCCCAGGTGTAAATTAACAGGGCCCTGAGTTGTACTCCTGAATTAGGGCCTTTGGAAATTTGGAAGTGGCCTAAGAAAATCCGCCAGGACAGGATCCATAACTATGAATCATGTCATACTTGATTTATCCTGAAGACCTCCGACAGTCCATTGTCCTCTGAAAAAACTGTCTTAACCCCTCTACAAGTAAATTTAGCTCTGAGTCAGTACAAGAAGCGGCCGTTTTTCATTTGTAAATCACCCCCTTTAAATTTACCTGCATTATTTTTGAGACCTATTCTTCATTTTACTTTGTTTTGTTCTCATGAAATTGGGGTTATTAGAAGGTGCTTAGACAAAGTAGGTTTTTTGTGTTATATGAGCCAGTGTTGAGAAAATAACAACTATTTCTACGTGAGATTTATCTAATTTGAATTTTGGTGCATGAAGTCAACATTTAACCTGTACTACCGGTTAGGCCTGTACTACCTGGATCCTCCAGTAGATGGTGATGATAAAACTGGAAATTTTGCCAGCTACCTCCTGGACAGCTTCCACTGTTGAGGAGAGCAGTGCCACAGACACTGGGGAAGGTCTGAAGAAGAGCACTTCCAAGTTGTCCTCAGTGGCACCCCTTAAAGTACAGACAGGAAGCAGCCATTGCTACTGTAGACCACCACGCTGGGGTCTGTGACTCAACAAAACAAAGGGAGAACCAGATGTAGTGGAGAACCGAGTGGCCAGTTCTAGGCAGACGGATTGCACGCTTGAACCCAGCCTGGCGATTTAGCCACTTAACAAGATCCTGTCTTAAAGTAAAAATGTAAAAAGGGATGGGATTATAGCTCAGTCTTGAGCTCAGCTGAGAGATAAAGAGACAGAGAAATTCTACTTGAACCCAAATAGAGCCAAAAGGGAGAGATCTGAGATCACAGCAGACATAGTAGCTTAAAATAATGACTCACTGAGGTCTCCTTGTGTCCCCAGATGTCCCCTTACTGCAGGGCGCAAGGGATCTTAACGTAGTATGTGGACTCTACCGTATTCTCAGGACTCCTGAGCACTCTGGGAAATTCCTAAATTTATTATAGAAATTGTTTGAAATGAGGATGAAAGAAAATAAACACATTAGCATCACTATCTTTGTATGAAGTGTTAGTGTTTTGGTTATAGGAAATACTCTCAGTGCCCGGCCTAAAACCAATTCTAAGTGCAATTTCTAGGCAGAAATATTAATGAATCCACCACTGAGGATTCATGGCATCTACATTCTTGTAGTGATGAGTACGGCTCATGGTATCTGTAAAGTTAATAACCACACTGTACTCTTAGGAGAGGTCATGAACAAGTCCCTTTTGATACATAGTTTCCATTTTTCTAATTATCGAAAATACCTTTAAGGACAAATATTGGTAGCAATTATTTTTCCAAAGGAAAGTAAATACCCTTTATTGACTTTGAAATTATTTTAGTACAGATCTGCTTTTCCAAAATACAATGAAGTAGTAGAGGCAGAAGACATAAGCCATGAAGTATACAAAGTATTCACTTCTGGCTTCTGAGTCCATGTTTGTAATTCCAGGGAAAAGTTTGCAGAATTCTAGTAAATTAATTCCAGTCTACCACTTCCAGCGCCACACATGGTGAGAAGAAATACACTAAGGAATGTTGTAGTTATGGGAAGCCAGTGGGGTCCTAAGCCCAGCTACAATGATGGCTAACAAGAACAAAGGCTTTGGCTCAGAGCTAAACTCAGGTTTTATTAATTTGTCAAGAGGATAGCAGCTGGATGAGTGGCTGTCGTTGTGGTGGGAAGAACGTGAGCACCTTGAGCTGGGCTGGATAAGAGGCCTGAAATTACCTGTGCAATATGCCTGGAGGGGAGACAGAGAGATGTAGAAAGAGTAATCTGCATACCACAGTTCGAGGCAGTGTCTAATGTTTGGGGGCCAATGCTTCTGCTTTGATGTGTAATGTTTTATACCCTGAAATGTCATAGCCTCTTAAGGCTCAGTGCCAACCAACAGAGTAGCCCTCCTAGCCAGCCCACACATACTTCCTGGAAGCTACAGGTGAGGCAACACTAACCTGTCACCTTGCTTCACTGGTTACACATCAGACCATAGGGAGGCCCATTTGCACTGATTGAAGCTAAGTGAGGGATAAGGAAATGTTGTGGCCAGTTCTGTACATATCAGCGTAAATGCAGAAATAGGACAGGTTTAGCTAAAAGGGAAATAATTGCTCTTCTTTCAAAGAGAGTTGTCCAGGTGGTCCTCTCCAACAAAAGGAAGCCTGGTTTGTTGCGCACTCCTGTAATGCCAGCACTCAGGAGGATGATGCAAGAAGATCACTGTAAGTTCAAGACTAGCCTGAGCAATGAAGTGAGTTCAAGGTCAGTCTGAACTCCACAGTGAAACCCAGAAGGACGAGGAGAAAAAGAAGGAGGAGGAGGAGGAGAAAGGAAAAGGAGAAAGAGAAGGAGGAGGAGGAGGAAGAAGAGAAAGAAGGGGAAAAGGGTACAAGTAAGAGAAAACTAGGAAAAATTAGAAGATGAGTTTGATACCCCAATATGGAAATAATAGTTGTAGGGGGAAAAAAACAGAAGAAAAGAAAGAAGTAGGATGTTTCAATGAAATAATGTAAGAACACCTCTCAGAACTGCATATAACAGAATTTATAGATTGGGAGATCCTATCAAATATCTAACCCTATGAATGAAAACAAACCCATATAAACTTTTTTTTTTGTACTGGGGATCAAATTTGGGACCTTGTGCTTACCAGGCAGATGCTTAAGCCACTGAGCTATCTCCCCGGGCCCTGCTGTGACATTTTATAGCACTTTGGATACAGTACTACTACAGGCTTCCAAAATGTCCAGACACAGAGTAGCTTCCAACTTAACATTGGAGGCTGGAAGTGAATAGACTTATGCTTCAAACCTCTCAGAAAAAATCTCCTTAAGCTAGGATTCTACAACCAATTATTTGGTTATCTGTTCTATAACAAAATACTCCACAATTCAGTGGCTTAAAAGAACAGTCATTTTTATTGAATCTCATAATTTTGAAGGCAAGGAACTCGGGAGGGACTTGGACAGCCAGTTCTTTGCTCTGCATGGTGCTGACCTTGGTTACTCAGCAGTATTCAGGTAATGGCCCTGCTGGGCTGCAGAACCAAGACATCCTCACTTCAAGGATGGTGCCTGGAAAGGGTGAGCAGAAGGTGAAATCCACTGGGTCCTCCTTCCTTTCCACACAGGAGCTTTTTTCTTTTTTCATTAGATTTTAGTTTTTAAACAGTTTTAGGGTTACTAGAGAGGGAAAGATGGAGGATGGAGGAAGGGAAAGAAGGAAGAGGCAACAAGGCAGATTTTAAGGCAATGATAATCTAGCCCAGTGGTTCTCAACCTGTGGGTAGCGACCCCAGCGGGGGCCAAATGACCAAAACACAGGGGTCGCCTAAAGCCATCAGAAAATGTTATCTATTTGGAATTACAGTTTTGAAGTAGCCACCAAAATTATTTTTTGGTTTGGGGTCACCACAACATGAAGAACTGTATTGTAGGGTCATGGCATTAGAAAGGTTGAGAGCCACTGACCTAGCCTGTATGATTTTATAACAACAAAGGATGTATGCTTTTGTTGAAACTCAGAACATGCAACAGAAAGGGTGAACCAGAATGTGAGCACAGACTTTACTAAGCTATCAACATGGCTTCTCATTGTAACAAATGTCCCATACTTCACACAAGATATTGATAATACAGAATTTGAGAAGATGTATGAAAGTTCTTTCCGTTTTCCACTTTCTGCCCAGTTGTTCTGTACACCCATGTGGGTTTATTGGGCTATCTCGCCTCTGTAAGCTGAGGAGGGTCTCTAACTGGAATCCCATCCTATGCAGTCTTTGCATTGGCATCTTCCACTGAACAATACGCACTCAAAGTTCTCTCATGTGTTTGTGTGGCTTGTGGCTCACTTCCCTTTTATCACTAAGTATCCAGTTGTACAGACCACTAGTTTGTCCATTTATTTAGCTACTGAAGGACATTTGGTTTTCAGAGTTGCTTCCTTTAGTGTGCACAGCAGGGTAATCACACTGCTTTATATAATGGTTCAGGGCTCCAAAAGTCAAAACTTTCTAAGACTTTTAAGAGCCAGAGTTATTTTACCATATCCTACTAACCAAAAAAAGAAAAGTCATAGACCAGCCCAAATTCAAAAGTACAGGTGGCAAGGATGGTGTGGCTGTCTTCAGACATCAAGAAGGAAACTCTAACGGTCCTCAGTAATTTCCTTTACCATTTGGCAGTTTAGCAAGAAGCTATTTCATCGTGTTTCGGGCATCTCCTTGACACAAAATAATTCCCTATGTAAAACTCTGCCACAGCCCACTGTGGTAGCATTTTCCTTTAATCCCAGAACTCCAGGAGGTGGAGGCATGAGCACTGCAAGTTTGAGCCAAGACCAGGCAGTTTAGTAAGATCTTATCTCAAAGTTAAGACATGAAAAAGAGAGAGGATGAAGCTGAGTGTGGAGACCCTATGATCTATCCCCAGTACCAAAAAGTCAACTATTATCACACAGACATACTTCAACCTCTTTTCTTCAATAATATGCAGTATGCTGGTGCACATCGTTCCTGCCCCAGAGATGTTGAACCCAGCTGTGTCCTTTCTACAAAACTTTCCAACAGGCTAATTGGAGCCCCATGTGATATGGGCTCTGCTCCCCTCTCCCCTTCAAGGTTTCCCCACTCAAGTCCTGGGAACCCCACTGGCAGTTATATTTACAGTGTAAGCTATGTCCCTAGGCCCACCTTAGGTCCCACCAAGAATAAAAGCACTTACAGATACACAAGTATTGAAAATGATAATGACACTTTCCATCCACCCATCAAAATTACTTAAAAGTATTTTCCATACAATATAGGAAATATGTAACCTGTTTCCATGAAACAGGTTATCAAGTAACTCAGGAAGAAGTGACAATGGCGACAGAGGCACCCAGGAGATCTGCTGCACCAGGGTGAGAATAGCAAGCCCAAACCGAGGATCCAGAAGAGATACCCGCCAAGAAGATAGCACTAATAATGTGCTATTACACATGAGCGCTCATTGAGAGCAGATCACATTACAAAAGACTTGAGGGTCAAGTGATAGCAAATACTTGGAAAATGGGACAAAGAACAAAAGGCGACTACTGACTCCAAGAAAACGAAAAGCCATGAAGGAACAGCAATTGCAGATCAGTTGTGAATCGCTAAACCCTCCTCTTCCAGAGTAGCGAGTGAATAATGTCGAAGACTGAAAATCAAGAAGTAGCTTTAAAAGCATGTCACTTAGAGATAAGGAGAAAACACAGAGGTGCACCCCATTAAGGCCAAAATGAGTTGCCTCTGGGAATGCAGATCTGAAGAAGAGAGCAGAGTATGATATTGCTACTTATGTACATAAATAAGCTATTTCATTCTATCAGACTCACCACCTGATGGAGTTGTCCAAATTGACCTTTTCAATGAAACTTCCGGTACCCACTCTAATCTGCATCTCCTTTTCCTCCTCCTAATCACCTTCTCTCCCATAGGCTTCATCACCTTCTAATATAATTTTCTTACCTACAGCATTTAGTGTTTTTATCTGTTTTTTTTTTTTTCTGCTCCATGTCAGTAATACATGTGGGAATCTTTAGTTTATCCGTTTTCACTGTAACACAAATGCCAAAGTTGAATAACATGGGACATAAGTACGTGTCCAACATCTCTTGAGGAAGTTCATTTGTTTGTTTATTTGTTTGTTTGTTCCTTCATTTTGAAATAGTGATGACTGAACTCAGGGCCTTCACACTAAGCTACATCTATTACCTTTTTTAAAAATTTATTTATTTATCTATTTATTTATTTAGATAGGGTCTCACTTAGTTGCGTATGTTGGACTCAGATTTATGAAATGCCTGCCAAAAACTTCCCATAAAAGTGGAATTACAAACTTACACCACCATGCCTGGGTAATTAATTTGACTTTTAAACTATAACCATAAGAAGCTTTGATTTGAGAAATATAAAAAAAAAACATGTTTATATATAGGATAAGAGATACTTAACGTATTGCTCAGGGATGTTTGTCTTCTGTTAAGAAATGTTATCATTAGTTTTCTCAGATTTTAAAAAGGATACTTACAACATATTCCAAATACCCAGGAATGATATATACTTACCTTCTTAGGTAAGTATAGGAAGTGGTTGCCAAGTACTGGAATGCAAGAACATTTTTAGAACAATTTTTAAAAGGGTGATTTTATGGAATATTGAGATAAGAACTGATACTGAAGAGAAGATACACTTGAAAAGTAGTGGAATATATATAAATTTATTATCCATTAGTTTATATCTGGTACTATTTCAAAAAGAATTTTAGGAGATCTATAAAAGTATAGACAACACAACATTATAGTACATTTAAATTAAATTAAAATCTTGGCAAAAGAAAATAGAAAAATCAAATATGGAACCAAGAGAAGCCAAAATGTTTAAAATACATGTAATTATATTTTGATACTCATAACAAACTTGTCTTTATGCTCTGTATCTACTAGTAATAGTAACATTAATTAGTCCATTATCTAGAAGTAAGAGAAATTCAACATATGGGTGGCTTAACTAAGAAAATCTGTGAGCTTATTTCTCTGATACAAAAAGAAACTTCAGAAAAGTGCAGCCTGAGATTGGTACAAGAGCTTGACTGCATCCAGTGCCCAGGAGGCCAGGCTCCTGCAGTTCAGGGCTCTGCTTTTCCAACATAGACCTTTTCTCCTCAGTCCAAGATGACAGCATTAATCATATAGACAATGGATCCGGGAAGAACGGAACCAAAGAGAGCAGGAGTCAGTATTTAGTTGTTTCCCAAGAAATACTATCAAGAATTGGCACTGGATATTTTTAGCTCCATCTTATCCCCCAGAACTTGGTGACAAGGCTGTTCCTAGCTGCAAGAGAAGCTGGAAACCCAGCCATCATTCTGCACAGGCATGCATCCTACTCACAACACTACAACAATGCAGGAAAGGTAGAAGGGATTTGAAAAAGCAATAGCATGTGTAATCAAAAGAACGAAGGCAGTAGTCAGATTCAAAACATCAGTATTAATTCAGTATTAATAAAGATGAGCAATGGCTCAAGAAGTTAATTGCATTCCTTAGTAAAAAAACATTGGAAAGAGACAACTCAAGGGGCCAAGAAGAAGGTCAACATCACTCTGAATAGATAGATAGATAGATAGATAGATAGATAGATAGATAGATAGATAGGGAAAAGGCCTTCCTTTCATGAAAATTATAAGCTTTTATAAGTTATGAAGTGACAATACCAGGTGTGGTGGATGACCAACAAGGGTGACCATGCTGAGCTTTGAAGAGATGACTTTTGTTCAAAGAAAAATGTAGACTTTTAAAAAGAATATGGCCTGTGGGTGGTGCCACACACATATAATGCCAGCACAAGGGAGGCTGAGACAGGAGGAGTACTATGAATTCAAGGCCAGCCTGAGGCTACATAAGTAAGTTCAAGGCCAGCTTACACTACACACCTGGAATCTTTCTTGAAAACCAAAACAAAAAATGTTATGAAGTGACATAGCCTGGGGTGGTGGTGCTGGTATATAATCTCAGCACTAGGGACACTGAGGAGGAAAGATCACTACAAGTTCAATGCCAGCCTGGGCTACAAAGTGAGACCCCGTCTGAAAAAATAAAAATTATAAAATGACAGAAACCAATGCACAAAGGAATATATAAGGGGTGAAGACAATTTTGCACATGTATAATCAAAATCAAAATTTCATCCTGTCTTGGTAGATCCAGCCATAGTCCCAATAGGAGGGAGGCTGAGGCAGGAGAATCTAGAGTTCAAGACCAGCCTGGGCTATATACTGAGTTGAAATTCAGCTGAGCAGTAGAGCAAGACATTGGGTCAAATAGCAAACACCTATCATATCCTAAACTTACCTGTTTGAAGATACACAAGTCACAGAATCCACAGTGCTATCTGCAGCCTCTGTGTCCACAGCACACTGGCAGAGGATGGGTAGCTGGAGCATGCTCATGGAGACCAAGACTCACCAGGTGCATACTCACTTGACAGTGACAGGGTTCTGGGAATCCGGGCAGGACCATCAGCTACTGGATGCTCCAGACCTGAACCCAGTCTGGCCCATTTCATAGCACTGCTTAGAGTTCCCAATAGCTCACCACACTTCAGCAAAAGCATATCAGAAATCAGCTATGATTCTCTGAATTCATTTTCACAACAGTTTTTAAAATCATGCCAAAGAGGTTTCTGTGGGCCTCATCACTGAATATCTTGACATTAAATAGATACAAATGTATTTGTTTCAGGATGGAAGCAAAATCTATTTACCTTCATTTACGGAAAAGGAACCGCTGCAACCACAGGGATTACCAGAACATCTCCAGAAATGGTAAGCAGCTTTCTACTTGAGCCTTCACCGACGTGCCTACAATGGTTGATTCTGTTTAGTAAGTAATAACCTTAAAAAGTGAGATAAAGTCACCCAGATAGCTCAGCAGATTAAAATGCCTGCTTAAGGCAGATACAGGGACCGGGGTTCAGTCCCAGGCATGCCATACCAGGCCCACCCCTGGGGCACACTGAGATGGTGAATAAGCCTGGGTGTGGTGGTGCACATGTGTAATCCCAATGCTTGGAAGGCTGAAAACAGGAGGATCACTATGAGTCTGATTTGTGTAGAGTCCCTGTAGACCTTGCAGACCCTGTACTAAATACAGAATAATAACAATAAAAGAATAAAAAGTGAGATACCGAAGACCCGAGTACAATCAACAATCTCCCTTTCAACACCATTAGGCATGCAAGCACCCCAAACTTAGGCTACGTAGCCATAGCACAGACACAGGCACGGGGAAGATCCACAGTGCAGCCTAGTCCCCCAATAGCAGCATCTAGAAAGGCCACCATGCCAGCTATCCAAGGCTTGGGAGCTCAGACCTCAAGGAGTGTTAGCTGATCAGGAGCTGAGCCCAAATCAACTTCATTGCGGGAGTTCCACCATCCCCCCATGGGGCCAAGTCCCTGCTGTGGTTGAAGCCTCAAGCTTTCCCTGTGTGGGTTTTGGCCTCCCACCTTGAACCTGCAGCTGGTCTGCTAGTGCAGAATTTTGATCAAATTCCTGTTTGACAAACTGCAGGGAGGCAGGAGGGGGGCGGGGGAGGGGGGGTGCTGATGCCTAATGAATCCCTAAGTAATGTTTTGAGACACTATCATGCGGAGATGGTGAACACAGCGTGCACTGCCGCTCCACCTTCCCAAACCTGGGGAGCATGTTAGTTATCTGCTTCGGCAGTACTGCTGGCTACACCCAGTCTGCCTCAGTGATGCCCACACCACAGCATATCTGAGCATCATCAGCAGGCAATTAGCCTTGGCACATGACGTTAAACCTATTTGCCATCCATGTGCCTTCTCTAATTAACTAAAGATGTGAAGCAACTTTCGGAGCAGCATGAGGTTTGGCTGAATGTGTAACCTGCAAATAATGCTTTTCCGTAAATAAATGTTCTGCCCAGAATTAGCATTCTAGCATTCAAAGAATCACACAGATTTTTAACTAATCATTAGTAGTTGCCATTCCTTGAGCACTTGCCAAGTGCTGAGAGCACTTCACATACATGTCAGTTAAATCTCTGCACAACAAACACGGTCAGGCTAATAGTATTATATCTCTTCGGTACTCCAGTTTTGCTGATTGTAATAGCTCTGGAAAGCATAGAGAAAGGAGAGAGGAAGGAAAAGTATTGTGTACCTTTCGCTGACGGCACCCAATCTAATTATCAAGTGTGTTAAAATATATTTCTTAGAAGATAGGAACTGTAAGGATGCCCATGTTGTTGAGGCTGAGGAAACAGAGACACAGGCCAAGGACCTTGTCCGAGGTTCAGTTGCAGAACGGGAGCTCCTACCCTGATTGCTAACTCCACTCAAACCCCAATGAAGATAATAGTCCATAGTCCTTCAGACAAGACAACCTGTAGAAAATGGTCAGGCTCCCATGTGCACATACGCCTCGGCCCCAGCCACAGTTTCAATCAAACTAACAGATTCAAGTGCTTGCTGAATCTTTGCCTTCAGGGAGGTCAATAAATAGCCCTCAATTGATCTCTCCCAATGCAAACTACACACACACACACACAAAAAAAGCCAGAACCTCGTTTGTGTGGAGTATTATGCAGCTCTAGAAAATTACGACTGATTTTTTTTTTATCTTTATTTAGAAAATGAAAACATTTCCAAAATAAAAAATCAGGGTATAAAATTAGATACTATGATTCAACTGCAATCACAGAACCAAAGAAAAAAATCCAGCTGTTCTTTTTTTAAAAAATTTTATTTTAAAGAGCAAAAATAGCAGAAACAAAGATAAAAAAACAGTAACAAGCAAGGGTACATACAGTAGAGAATTTTAGAACCAGAACAAAAATTTAACAGTGGTTGTACTACATATTTTCATCATCAAATCAGTTTAGATTAATAGATACAGATATGTAGGATTGGTCAAATAATTAAACATTAACCCTTTCAATAAACCTTAATTTTTTTTTAACTCTTTCAAATGCATTTTGTATTTAAGTCATTCTTCTAAAAAAAAAAAAAAATTAAAGGGATTGAGGATGTAGAAAATGCAAGGTCCTGAATTTGATTTCTGGTACCCCCCCAAAAAAATTTATTCATCTTTCTTCTGTTGAGTTCTTATACTAGGGAGACTATACGATATTTGCATATGTAGGTCTGGTTTATTTCACTTAATGAGTAAGTGTTCAAGATACATCCACCTCTGTATGAACTCTTCTAGTTTATCATTCTTTAAAATCCACTGTTCTTAAGTAAAAAGATCGTTAGAAAATACGTCAAAATTGTTATGGGCGCTGGGTTATGGGTAATTGCTTTCTTCCCTATTTTTATCTTTCCAAAATGTTTCATTTTTGTATACAAATAACCTTGATAAGCCCTAGAAAATCACTGAGTCCAAAATTAGTAAGACCTTCATGGCTAAAGGTGTCCTCAGGTAAAGGCAGAATAATAAGCAGCAAGATTCTTCCAGAAATGCAGCGCCTACATTGTTTTCTCTCCATGTGACTTCGGTGTGAGCAACTCTTTCCCAGGACAGACACGTCATCACCTCTGTGCTGCTCAGGATGAGTGCAGGGATAATTTTTAAAATATAAAGCCAGAGAAAGAGACTACAGCGGGTACCCCAGTTGATACTTGGGATTTCTGCTGCCTTGACAACATCCCTTCAAATGTGGGCTGTGGCCATGAGAAGAGAAGCGGGGGGCTGGGAGGAGGCCTCCTCAGGAAAGGATGCATGTGTCAGGGTTTGACGGACGCCTGTGGCTTCTGACAGACTTTGTCTGAAGAAAAGATACGGGGAGGGGGGCATTTCCTTCCTTCCTTTGAATTTTCGAGCCTCAGACATGCATCAAATGTACACCTTGTCTAGAGCTCTTTCTCTGAGGATGCCTTTTGACTATTCTTCTAAGAATGTATTCTGAAAGGATTTTTTGATAGAGCCTCCTCACTGCTCATTATTTAATGTCCTGGTTTTACTCTCCAGCCCATCTTCCTCTTCTGTGCTGCAGGTTTTCTTTTGATATCATGCAGCGTGGAACCTGACTACCCACGCCAAGTTATTTCAATTACTCCCCAAGGTTTTTATTAGATATAGGAAAAATCTGCCTTCCACATCCTGCATATTTATAGTTGCACTTATTTTTCAGAACCAGCAAGAGAGAAAGAAGGAAAAAAAGGGAAGAAGGAGTTGAATGGAATATTAAAACATTTCTTTAAAACTGCCTAGGAAGAATTAAAGAAACAGCTCCTATTTTGATCTGGGCCTTTTTATGTGCAATCTCTAAAATTTTCATAGACACCTCTAGGTACAGAATCACTGCCAGGCACTGTAGAGCATCTTAAAATGGAAAATGTAGAAGTCATCTTTAATTCAGGGGATAATTAGCAGCAATGACAGAGTAAGGGACAGTCAGGTTCCTGGCAAGTCTTCATTACAGGCAGCAAATGAGATGGTTTGCAGGTCACATGTAGCTTTCAACAGGGGAGGCAGCCAGCCAGGTGGAAGAGGAGGTCCAGGGACTTGGCCAGTGCCCACCTTTCCTCTCAGAGATGGAAGAGTTTTCTCCCTCTTGTTGTTTCTGAGTATGAAACAGAAGTGGTTTTGAACCAAGAACTTGGAAAGGCTGTGTCTTGAGCTGACTGTTTACTCTCTCAGCCTCCTCCTGCATCTGTAAGATGAGGATACTGGCTCGGTGAGCACCATTGATGAAGACCCCTGGGTCTCATCCTAGGCTACCCAGATGAAGAGCAGGCTGGAGCAGATCTCCATCCTGTCCTGCTGGGGACAGACTTTACCCAGACTCAGTGAGACAAGGAAGACAGGGGTGGGGACTACCTCCTTTCCATCAATGGAAGCCCAGCTGTTCTGTTACCTAAATTTCCTCAGTGAAGCCACATGGCATTGTAAACATCACTACCCCGATGTGTGAATCGTCCACACAGATGACCTCTTCCACTATGAGAATAGTAACAAGATGCCCCTGAACCCCACAGACCTACAGCAGGGAGACTTGGTCACTTTTCCAACTGGAGTTTTTCAGAGTAACAAAATAGAAAGAAATTCAAAGGACACATATGACTTCCAGAGCCCAAGCACAGCAGAAAGACATCAAGACCTGGACATTGAGATTCTGGGAGAGCAGCGGCAAGCAGGGAGGTGCTGATGATGAATTGGGGCAGCTGGGTGCTCTGGGGTATCTTGCAAAGATAAGGGGTTCCCTCTGGGAGGAAAAGGGGTTCCCTCTGGACTGGGGACTAGGGCAGGAAGGATGGAAGGTGGCCATGGCAGGTGTGCAGCTCACATGGTGATGGGGACAAGGGACAGGCAGATATGATCAGGTTAGCAGAGGGCCCAGGGGCTGTAGCCACAAAGTGGGAGCTGGAGGAGCAGAGGTCAATGGCAGTGACTAGGGAGGAGGGAGTGGGGCTCAGCCTGAGGGTGGTGGGCAGCGGCTCAGGGCAGCTTTAGCTGGTGGAGCTGAGAGCTCTGGTCAATGTTGGTGCTGAGGTCTGCAAAGCAGGAGAAGCATGTTGGGGTCGTCACTCTGTTCCTAACAACGCACTGAGCCTAGGAAAACATGACTCTGAGACTCAGTGCCCTTGAGGGTCCTACCAGGGAAGATTTGGAGCCCTGAGTCCTTTCCTGCTCCTCCTGGGAAAGGCCACTCTGTGGGACCTGGGTGTCAGATCTCAGCCCCGTGGCTTCCTCCCACACCCCTCTCACTGCCTGATGTCGTGGCCCTAGTCCCTGTGCTCTGCACAGCAGCTGCTCCAGCACATGGGCCCTGGGCTCACTCTGCTCCTCGCCCTACCGGGCCGTGGCTGCATTCTTTGCAGCCTGGCCTCACAGTTGCACAGGACACAGGAGCCACAGTGGCCATGCTGCTGTTTTTAGCACCAGGCCCTGCCTCTCTTGCACCCAGCACTTTGTTTTTCACCTATATTCTTGGAGAGTCCCCTTCTACCTTGGAAGGAAGCTATAGCCATAAACAGTCACCCTTTGCCAATCTGAATACCTCCTCGGTGGCAGGGCTTGGAGGCAAGGGGGTGCTTGACTGGCTAGATTATACTACATGTAACACAAAGGGTAAGAATCCTTAGGAGATACAGCTCACACCTGTGGGATGACCAGCATCAAAAAGAAGAAGCACCGGGGAAGACGCAGAGAAGTTAGAACTCTTGCACATTGTTGGTGCAACGGCAGCACCTCAAAAATAACCAACCGAACTTTCCCATGATTGGAAAGTACTAGTTCTGAGCATTTATCCAGAACTGAGAAAGGTTCTTGCAGGGATATCGGCACCCTCGCATCCCTTGAGGTGTTATTCCCCATAGCCAAGAAGTTTAACTGGTGAAAGGACAATAAAGATGCTGTGTGTGCCTGCCACAGAGTAGGGTCCAGCCCTTAAAACAAAGGACTGTGTTATGGTTTATGTCTAGTTGTCTCCCCAAAGCCTCATGCAATCATGGGCGGGGACTTCTATAGATGGAGACTTGACTTATGAGTCACTGGGATTAAGTATTTTAGTACTGATCAGAGTATCTGTCTGAGTACTGCTGGGAATTACAGGTGTGGCCAGAGGCGGATAGGCTAAGACAGAGAGCCTGATGTAATTTAAAGAGAGACAGAGAGGCAGACTAGTGCTGTTGCTCTCTGTTCCCCTGGTTGGTCAGGTGCCTCTGTCACGATTGTTGCTGTTCCGCCACCATGAACTAGATGCTCTCTGCCCTGTTTCACTCAGCCTTGGGCCAGCCAAATATGGACTGAAACCTCCAGTAACTGTGAGCTAATAAGCCTTTCCTTCCTTCATTTTGGGTGTTGAGTATTTGTTTCAGCAATGAGAGAAAAGTAACTAAGACCGACTGCCTGCCATATGCACCAACAACCCCGATCCTTAAGGCCTTTAGGCTAAGCGAAATAAGCCAATCACAGAACGCTAAGTACTATGCGGCCCCATTCCTAGAAGACACTAAACACAGTCAGATTTAAACTAGAAGCGAAGGATAGAATGAGGGCTACAGGGACCAGGGAACTGAAAGAAAGGCTGCCGCTCAGGGGTACAACATTTCAGTCACACAAGATAAGCGAGGGTTAGAGACCTGCTGGACAGCAGCCTGCCTGGGCATGGCAATACTGTGTGTGCCCTCAAAACCTGCCAGGAGGACAGTTCTCACACTGAGTGTTCTTACTGCAACAGAATTTTAAGATAATTAAAGATACAAGCAAAATAATAAATGCAAAATTATATATATATATATATACATATATATATATATATATGTCTCCTATTATGCCCTCTACTATAGCATATAGATGCTATATTACAGTATATTTGTTACAGAAAGGAAATATATATATATATATGGCATCTACTTTGAAAATCAAGGGCTGGCCAAATAGCTCAGCAGATTAAAGCACCTACAAGCAGGCACAGGGGCCAGGGATTCAATCTCCAGGAATGCCATGCTGTTCCCACCCCCAGGGTGTGCTGACATAGCAATTGAGATGGGGCGTGGTGGCGTGCGCTCATAATGCCAGCTCTTGGGAGGCTGTAATCAGGTGGATCAATATGAGTCCAATCTAGTAGTGAGATCCTGAACACTCTGTAGACCCTTCCCTAGAAGACAAGAAGAAAGAAAGAAAGAGAGAAAGAAAGAAAGAAAGAAAGAAAGAAAGGAAGGAAGGAAGGAAGGAAGAAAGAAAGAAAGAAAGAAAGAAAGAAAGAAAGAAAGAAAGAAAGAAAGAAAGAAAGAAAGAAAGAAAGAAAGAAAGAGAAAGAAAGATAGATCAACAAGACTCATCTATTTTTAAAATAAAACAAGCATGTCACAGTCCCCAACCTCTGTCACTCTAGGGCCACATGTGTATTTGTGAGGCACATGGCCCTCCTCAGATTGCAAACAAGACTTTACTGGCTTGGAATACGACGTCCCCTTTGCTGACAGTCCTCCTCCATTGGTCAGTGCAAGTCCAGTAACACTTTTGTGCAAACACCTGCTTAGCGAAGTTTTGTTTGTAGTCATTGAGTAGAGACCAGAGGTGCCCCCTGTCTGGGCACCTGCTTTCAGGGAGGGTGGGGAGCAG
Source organism: Myocastor coypus (assembly GCA_004027025.1). NCBI lineage: Eukaryota > Metazoa > Chordata > Mammalia > Rodentia > Myocastoridae > Myocastor > Myocastor coypus. The sequence continues at coordinate 36,702 of PVJA010005190.1, read as the reverse complement.
GGACCACCTTAGCTCAGAATAGGAAGAACGTAGAGCTGTGAAGTTTCGCTAAACCGCATGATGCCTGTAGGCTCACCACGCTACCATGCCCACCCTTCAGCCCTGGCTTTGAAACAAACCTGGTCTGGAACCTCTTCCATTTGCCACCTCCTGTGCCATCTCTCACACGCATACACACAGGAAACACTTCCTGTGGCTGCTTCCCTGCTCTGGACTTGGGCTAAGCCACATGGAGAATAGAAAACTGGGTGAGGTTTCTGGTCTTCCTGTGATATTCCTGATGCCTGAGTCTCTGAAACTGAGACTAAGGGTCAGAATGAGAAGAAGAGACAGAGAAGGGGAGGCGCCATGTGGGGGAAGGAAAGGGAGAGACAAAATACCCAACACCCTAAGTTAAAGAGGAAAGGCTAACTTGGCTCCCAGATTGTAGAGGCTTCAGTCCATAATCAGCTGGTTCCAGGCAGGGTGGCATGGCAGAGAGGTATCGAAAAGGAGAAACAGCTCCTGGTGGGCAGCAGGCAGCAAAGCAGGCAGTCAGCAGCAACCGTCTCCCTGTCCTTTGCACCTTGCCCAGGCTGCCTGTACAGCACTCACTCGCAGGCTGGGGCAGCCTTAACCCTAGCATCGCAACATGGAGCACCCTTGGCACAAGGTCTTGTTGTCAGCATCACACACCTAGACCGAGCTACCTGCAAAATCTCCACCCATGACCACTTCGGGCTCTGAGAGAACTCTGGAGACAAACCATAATAAGATAGATCTGAAAAAAGCAGGTAAAGTTTTAAAAAATTATAATCTACAAATTGTACTGTTAATAAAACTGCAGGTTCAGAACATGAACCCAGTCAAAACTTCCTAAAGTCCTTAAAGATACAATAAGCCTGGGCCATTCTCTTTTACCCTTTACCTACATGGATCTTTTCACCAGTGAATGGACCATAACTTCTTACCAAGCAAATGGTCTTTCCCTCTGGGTGGGCCACAGCTGCAGACAGAGAGAGGCACAGATCCACCACTCCCAACCTTGCATCTTTGGTCTGTGAACTATTTTGAGCTAAAGGCCACTGAGAATCAGCAGCTGCAGAAACAGGTCTCAACACAGGGTCCAAGTTTCCCTTTGAAAAGGAAATTCATAGTTGCTAAGAGATATTTTGCTTGTAAAAATGTTCTACTTCTTTGTACCAGGAAGAGGAGCCTTTAACCAACTTTATCAGTGGAGCAGGTGCCCACTGAAATCTGCAGGCCTCCCCACACAACACCTGTCTGCCACACCGGCTCCCCTGTCTTATAATTCCTTTTGCTTCTCCTTCAGCCTAAGACTGTCTGCAAGCCCGAGTGCTACCCAGCCCTCTGGGCCACTCCTCACCAGGTGCCCCGTGCTCACATCTGCAGAGCACCACAGGAACATCTGCTTGCTTTCCCTCCTACGTCTCTTGGACCAGTGTATCTGCCCCAGCTGGCAGCCTGAGCTGAATGCAGCTTTCTTTATCCTTCCTCACAGAGCTCAGCAGAAAGAAAGAAGCTGCACTGGGGAGATGCTCTAGTATGGACAGATGTCAGAAAGGGGCCCACATGTTCACCTGAAGGAAACCTAACAGAAAGACTGGGGCACAGAAATCCCCCTGCCCAGGCCTTGCTCCACATCTGCGCCAACTAACCCAAGTCCTTCCATCCCCCCAGGTGGTTCATTGTGAGTCTCCCCCAGGAATATTGCCAGTGACCTCGTGTAGGCTCCCGCACCCTTGTCCTGTTGTCAGCGGTTTGCCATTGGCGTTACCACACTTCTTTTATCTAATGCTAACACCCTTCTCCAAGTGGGACTCGGTGCTGGCTCCTTGACGTACTCTGTCGCCATTGTGACTTCATTTCACAAGCGAGGAAACTGAGGTTCAGAAAGGTGACACAGAGAGCTGGTCAAATAGCTCAGCAGGTTAAAGCACCTGCAAGCAGGCACAAGGGCCAGGGTTCAATCCCCGGGCCTGCTGTGCTGGCCCCGCCCCCGGGGTACACTGAGATGGCAATTGAGACTGGGTGTGTTGACACATGCCACCATTACAATCCCAGCTCTTGGGAGGCTGTAAGCAGGCAGATTGCTAGTAGAGCCTGATCTAACAGTGGGATCTGAATACCCTCTAGACCCTTCCCTAAAATACAAAAGAAAAAAAAAAAAGTGACATAACTTGCCCACAGTCCATTTGCCTGTCAGTGTAGACCTTAATCCATGTTTATCTCACACTGAAGAACATGCTTCCACCCATGCCACCCAGAACCCTTTCAGGATTGGCCTAGGGAGGCACCCTCTCCTTGCTGGAGGGAATTAGTCCCCAGAGCCAACCAAAGCCAGAGCTCAAACACTTGGCCCAGCACTCTGGGTCTATTCTCCTTAACAAACATGGCGGCCTTGAAAAGGGATAGAGGCAAAGAATAAAAAAGAAAGGTGAAGAGAAGAAATATAAATGAGCTATTAAAAAGGACATCAGTACAGGCTCAGCCACATGTAGAAGGACTCCTTATTTTTAGCCTTCTCTGTGGACTCTATTCTGGAACAGAGTGAAAGCTTTATTCTTTAAGTAGCTCACTGAGCTTCTGCTATTGTATTCTTGCCAAAAGTTGCATAACCTGTATTTAATCACAAGGCAATATAAAACCAACCCAAAGCAGGGGACATTTTACCCAAAAACATTGGCCAGTGCTACTCAGAAGTATCAAGGTCAGTGTTACCCAGAAGTGTCAAGGTCACAAAAGACCAAGACCAAGCCCCTGACCCAGATTAAAGAAGACTCAAGAGATTTAGATAGCTAAATATAGAAAGTGATGCTAACAGCTCTTGGGCCAGAAAGTGGCCATGAGAAGACAATTAATGACATTTAAGTAGGCTTTTGTAGATAGTAGCAGTATGCCAGTGTCACTATCTTGATTTTGATCTTTGTATTATGATTATTACAGATGCCTCCCTTTAGGAAATCTGAGCAGAGGGCATGTGCAAATCCTTTATTCTACTTTTGCAAACTTTCAGCAGTCATTTCGAAAATGAACATTTTAAGACCATTTTTAAAGCTGCAAGGAAAACATTGGAGAGAAGCCCAGGTGTCAACTGTGTGGGGCTGAAGTGGGCCCTGGGGACTGTGTGATGACCCTGACTGCAGGACTCGGTCTTGACCCAGAGTCTGGAAAGATGACAGGAGTTATTTATCACAGAACAACTAGGACATTTCTGTTTAGAGACAGTGTGGTCACAGCCACAGGGACTGGTTTTGGTAGCAATTGTTGAAATGTTTGATCTAAAAAGAAACTACTGATAGACATATTTCATGCCTACAGCTATGAAAACCTGCTATCTCTCTAATACTTAAATAGATCTCTAACATGCAGAGCTTAATGGTAACAGGAACTTTGAAAAAGAGGAACATTTAGATCTCACAGGTCTCATAGAAAGTGGCCCAAATCACCCATTTGTTATTTATTCCACATTTATTATCCCCATCTTTAATCCAAGTTTGCAAGATTTTTGGAACTCAAAAGATTATTAAGTGAGGGAGAGACATTGTGGTCCAGAGGGACAGTTTCTTAGGACTGAGCCACATAACCTCCCGGGTAGGAGCAGGAAAGAAGACAGCGATTGTAATATGAAAGCTGTAGGCTGCTCATCTTTCTGTTTTGTCAAGGGTTTTCTTCTGTGCTGCTCCAGTCAGCACAGCTGCACAGTGAAATTCAGCAGCAAATATTCTACATTTTGTATATGTAATTGTCAATGGCCAGGGCTCTTGAAGGCCAAGGTTATTTCTTTTCAATAATTCTTTTTTCTAAGAAGCTCAGATAAAGGCCATGATGGGCAAAGATATCTGCTACTTGTGTTGAAGATTGAAGTGAACTTGGTATTTCCCCCAGCTCCAAGCACCCTGGGCTTTACCTTTTACTTATTGTCTTTTCTTATTCATCTCCAGCATTGCCATAGGTTCTAGAAATAGAAAGTTGTGCAAAAGAAAGCATCCATCCACTTCCATGGGGATCATAGCCAAATAGGAAACAGAGACAAAGACACAATTCAGTTCTATTCAAACGGCACTCAAAGGTAGTTGGAGGCCTCTGCAAACGATAGGACTCACAGTTGCCCAGAAGCATACAGGAAGGTTTCACAGGAAAGTTTGAGTTTGAACAGAAAGTTCTAGAGAAACAAGTAGGAATCCAGCCAGGCATAAGGAAACGCCCCTGTATTCCCAACACAAGCAGAGACAGAAGAATCCTAAGTTTGATTCCAGGCTGGCTGGGGAACTTAGTGACTTGGCTCTGTCTCAAAATAAAAAATAATAAAAGGTTTGTGGTGTAGCTTAGTGTGAAGGCTTTGGGTTTAATCTGAGGCGTGGAGGGAAAAGGAAGAAAAAAGAAGACAAAGAGTTCAAAAGTAACATGGAGACAATAGCTCAGCACGGGGTGACTCTGAGGTCTGAGGACAAACCATCTTTGAGGAAGAGAAGAGTCCCCCATAGCAGGAGGCTTGCAGAGTTGTGTCAAGTTTTAAGACTGAGAGGTAGATTAATGCTGTGATGAGAAGACCAGTACCTATCATTTATCAGTTTGTCATAGAAATTCAAAGTCACACTTGTTAATTCTGAAACCATCTTCAGTAGCAGCCACACACCACCAGAAACGGTCACAATGAGCACTTACTAAATGCCTCCTATTTTGAGCTCAAGGTCAGGATATTAGTCTGAATATTTGTTTATTGAAAACCTACCATTTTTAGAAAAAAAAAAAGGGGGGGCGGAATTTAAATTCCCTCCTGGTAGCTTTTTCAGCTGGATTGTACAAATCATCCTCCTGAAAAACGCAAGCAAAATCTACATGATTTAATTTGTAACTCATGTTAAATAATATTATTCGGTTTTTGGAGGTCACAGTGTGATACTGTATTGTCAAAGATCTTTTCCTGCTCTTGGTAACTTTTTTCTGGTTTGGGGTACAGTGGAGGGAACACAGCCCACCACATCTCTCCCCGTGCTGCAACTATAAAGGCTCTATAAAGAGAACGTATAGGAGCTGATGGAGGATTCTGGGAAAAATTTTAAGACTAGCTGCAAAGAGAAAATGAGAGGCCCCACTAAGGCAGCAGTCAAGTAGCATGCCGTGCAGCTCTGATGTTTCCAAACCTGGAAAAGCAGCAGTGGGTAGCAACACAAAAAGAGGTGGCTTCAGAAAAAAGTTCTGACTGACCCTGTAGGTATGGGAAAGGTCTCAGGGCAGTGGCAGTGTCCATAGTGGAGAAATGGAGGAGCCTCAGCTCTGCAAGTGTCTGTTTCTCCAGCAGGGGTGCCACGACCTCCAGGAAGGCGATAATCCACACCCGTTGCCTCTGCTCTCCCTCAGTCCTACCCTCACTCAGTCTCTCTAGCAGTGAACTTGTAGGAAAAGTGCAATGAGCAGGGTAACTAAAACCTGTCTTTCTGACAGTAAAACCATTAGAGTTGGGAGCCCAGGGACATGTGAAATGTTAAAGCATGATGCCAGAAAGAAGGATCTGTGGAAAGCTCCTCCATAAAGTTGCTTATGAATTCCTGGGTTCACCCTAGCCTGCATATGCACGGATCCGATCCCAAATGCTGTTCCAAAGGCTTTGTAAACTGCATGTAGACCACTGCCCTGCTCCTAGAATGGCCACACGATGCCACACTCAGGAGACAAATAGAAGTAATACTTCCCAGCCACCTTATCCAGGGCTCATTGGCACTTGCCCTTGAACCTAATAGGGTTACAGATGCAAAACTGTCTGTATTACCCATAGTTCATAAAACAAGGTAAGAGTCTTCTAATATAATATCCAGAATGACCAGAATGAAAATGTAATCCAAAATTATTCAGCCTATAAACAAACAGAAAAAGCTCCAATCATATGAGAAAAGAAAATAACAGATGTACTGCTAAAATGGTACAGATGTTGGAACCATCATATAAAAAGTTTAATGCAGCAGTTATAAAATGCAAATACGTAATGAAAAATTACCATGGATAGAACATAATACTAAAAATATTTTAAATAAACTAAAAGATGGAAGAAAGAAGAAATGAGAAAAATAAAACACAGGAAACAAACATAAATTAAATAATAAAATGATAAACCTAAGCTCAAACATATCAATAACTACATTCAATGCAAATGTTCTAAGTATACCAATTACAAGTCAATCAGAAGGACCAGCGAGACAGCCCAGTGGACTAAGCACCTGCTTAGGCAAGCACAAGGACTGAGGTTCAATCCCCTGCTACCACATGCTGTGTCAGCCCCATCCCTGGGCAAACTAAGCCAACCACTGAGATAGCAGTGGTGGCAAACCCAGTGCTGGGGAGGCTGAAAACAGAAGAATCACTATGAGTCTGAGCTGTACAGTGAAACCCTGTACCAAATACATTTTTTTAAAAAAGTCAATGAGAAAAAACTGAAAAATAATGGCCAGACTTGGGAGTGTAGCTCAATGATATGTTTAGGTTCAATGCCCAGAAAGAAGAAAAAAAAGATAAGAAAAGAAATAAGGGAGATGGGAAGAAAAGGAGGCAGGAAAAGAGAAAAAAGAAAGAAGAGCAGAAAAAAAGAGAAAATTAGAGCTATCTATAAGAAATTTGCTTTAAATATGACATATGTAAATTAAATGATAAAAGAAGATATTCCAAGCCAACACTAGTCAAAATAAGCTATAGTGACCATATTGATATCAGGCAAGCTAATTTTTAATGCAGGATATCAGTGAGAAAGAGGGACATTACATAACAGGGGAAGGATTAATCCACCAAAAAACTATAATAAGTCCCTTACTTAAGAACAATGGAGCTGGACATTTCACAGGTAGAGACAGACCTCAAATGGTGAACCTTCCTAGCTACAATCAAATCATGGAGTAGCTCACGTGCCTGTTAGACACTGCCACAGCTGTATTGCTGTGTTCTGGGTGTACAGGGTGATGGTGTGCGATATCACAGTACGATCAAGGACTTACTATTTGTGTGGGTGATATGTGTTCAGACTTTCTTATGCTTCACATTGTGTACTTATGCCAAAGGTGAATAAGACTCAGTTTGTTTGCTGGACTTAAAAACAAATGCAGTTTATGAACTTTCTTACCCAATAAAACTTGTTTTTAAGTCAGAGACTTCCTGTATTATAAAACTGAACGTATCCATACCCAGTAACAGAGCTTCGATATACAGAAGGAAAAGCTGACAGGCCAGAAAGGAGAAAAAGACACAACCACAAACAATGCAGACCTCAACATTCTGCTGTTGGTAATCTATAGGACCAGGGAACAGATCATTACAGCACAGAATGGAGTCTAATTTTCATTTAATGAAATATCACTTCACAGAATCATTCTCTTGAAACACACATGGGACATTTAACCCGAGTCCAGGAAGAATGGATTTAGGAATATTTTGACTGGATAAAAATGAAAATGAAATAATGTGGGATGCAGCTAAAGTTGTCTTTAAAGGAAAATTCATAGCATTAAAATGCTTATCATAAAACAGGAAATAAAGGTCTTAAATCTATAATGTAAGCTCTCAGTTCAAGAAACTAGGACAAGCAGAGTGAAATGAACCCACAGCAAGTCCCAGGAAGGAAATAATAAAGATAAGGATAGAAACTGAAACAAAGAAATGAAAAGCAGTAGAAAGAAATAATACAAAGAACATGTTGTCCTTTGGGAAAAATTCAATATAATTGATAAACCTCAAGCTTAACAACAAAATAAAGAAAAATCCAATCACTAATGTCAAGAATGAAGTAAGAGGAATCACTGCAGATCCCTCAGATATTATAATGATAGTAAAGGAATCCTAGGAGACGTTGAGATATTGTAGACTATTTTTCTTGCATTTCAAAAGCCCCGCCTTGGGGGGACATTTAATGTGTAAACCCAAACATTCTTCCCAAGAATAAGATTTATATTTTTGAAAGACTAGTCTAGCAGCTCTTTGTTTTTTCCTCTCAGCTGCTATGTTTGAGTGGCGCTGGAGGTAACAATCAGATTCCTCGAGTGGAGTTGGTACGTGGACATAATCAACCTCAATTCATGTTCCATTCCTATTTCCTCCCCTCCCTCCTCACCGTATCTATGGGGCCTCTTCTCATTTTCAAAAGATTGATTTTCCTATTCTCTATTATCTGTCTTACACTTTGCTCTGTGTGTATACCTTGGTTTTCTTTATTTATGCATGAGTTTGTAAGAAAATTCATGCCAGGGGGACACCCACTCGGGACTCCCCTCCTGTCCCTCTCTCGGGCAAGAGCTTTCTTTCTCTTAATAAATCTATTCTGCTCATAAAAAAAGAAAAGCCATGCTATACTTAAGGTTATGAGGTTTATTTCACTTCATATCATGGTTTCAAGGTACACTCTTTTTCCCGTGAGTGTCTTAAATGTATCTTTTTTTTGTAGTAGAGCCATACCTCATTATGTATGAATACATTTTCTTTACCTCTTCCTCTGTTAGTGGACCTGCAGGCCACTTCCAAGATTTAGCTACTATGAATTATGCTGCTGTAAACATGAGTATACATGTACTACTGCATTATGATGTTTTAAATTCTTTCAGGAAGATACCTAGAGGAGGAATAATTAAGTTAAATTGAATTTTCATAGGTTCTTTTAGATAACTCTGATATTCTCCAGTGGGCAGTGAGATTCTCATAGAAGTTCTTTAGCAGTAACTGACACAGCATTGCCTGTTTGTGGCTCCCTCCAAGGGATGGGGAGGCAATGATTCCTTGAAGAATAAAATTCAGCAGCCCAGGCTAAAATGAGAGAGACCTGGCTGTAGGCAGCAGAGACAAGAGAGTTGTCTCCTCAATAGAGATCAATCAAGAGGTAGAAATAAGAATGGTTCATTGCTCATGGTATAGTGGTGGCAGAAGATGATGGAGAATAAAGGACAATGACACAGTGTCCTCCTCGGTAGACTGGGCAGGTCCCAGACAAGGAATGGGGAAGGGAAGGCTGGTTAAGGAAAGGGGAGATGGAGTGAGGAGTTGACCATGTCCCATCTGAGGTATCCAATGGGTGACTTTGAAGAAGTGTGTCACAGGCAGTTGGACTCATGAGTCAGGCTCAAAGACGAGATGGGCACTCCAACAGATATTTAAAAGCAGGAGCATGCAGGCCGTCGGAAATCAGAGCAGCTGTTCTGTATGGCTTAGGGAAAATGTTTACGGTGGAAAACAGGAACCCTTGGGTCTGATACGTAGGAGATGTGAAGGAAAATTAATGAATGGAGCCAGGCATGGTGGCTCACGCCTGTAATCCCAGCACTCTAGAGGCTGAGGCAGGAGGATCGGTGTGAGTTTGAGACCAGCCTGGGCTACAAAAGTGAGCTTAAGGCCAGCCTCAACTGTATAGCGAGACCCTGTCTCAAAAAGACAAAAAAAAAAAAAAAAATTAATGAATGGATCAAAGAACAATCCCTGTCCAAATAGTTAGAAGCAGAACCAGGGAAGCATGGAGTCATCAAGGGACAGCAGAAGAGAATTGCTCCCAACACAAGACACAGGTTCCGTCTTAGAATGTTGTCAAATGAAGCCATGTGGGGTACACTCACCTTGTGGTTCTTAATGCTTTAGGAAAAATTCCTACATTTAAGGAACTTCTTTTCACATACACATAACATAACAAAAAATAAAACAAAACCCATCTTGTTATAAAGGGAAGAAAATGAGGAAAGACAAGGGGGCAAAGAAAGGCATCATAAATTAAACACTTAATGATTTTGCTTTTCACCATGGAACCAAGGACAAATTGTGGAGCACTGTGTTTTAGCTATTTTTCTTCATTGCTCAGACACAGCACCCACACCCAAAATTTAAAACAGGAAAGGTTTCTTTTGGCTCAGTCTATAAAAGCGTCAGTCCATAGCTGCCTGGTTCCAAGACAAGGTGACACAGCAGCAGGACATGGCAGAAGAGAAAGAGCTCAGGGCATGGCAGGAAGGAGGCAGTGAGGAATCAGAGAGAGAGAGAGAAACTGAGACAGAGACAGAGAGACAGAGAGAGAGAGACCCTCTAGGTCATGCCCACAACGACCCACCACGTTCCCTCCAGGATTCGATTCACCACCCAACATCACACCTAGCTATCAAGTCAGTGGTAGACCAACCCAGCATCGCACACCCATGGCCCAGCCACTTCCCAAAAGCTCCACCTACAAATATATAAGGTTTGGGGGGAACATATAGCTCTAAGCCTTAACATTCTGCCAACTGTTTGAATCTCAAGTTTTGAAATAACTGGCACCCTCAGTTACAATATGCAAACAAAACTTTGGGGAAAATTTTTTTTAATTTATTTGAGATATCAGGGCCACAGAGATAGCTCAGCAGTCTAAGCATCTGCCTAGGCAGGCACAAGAACTCTGGCTCTATGCCCAGTACCACATGCTGTGCTGGCCTTGCGCTAGGCCCTCCCATCTGGCCCCCAAGACTGGGTGTGGTGGCACACACATGTAATCCCAGCCCTGGGGAGGCTGAAACTGGAGGATCACTAGGAGTCCAAGATGCCTAGTGAGACATTGTACTAAATACATTTAAAAATTTTTTGAAAGAAAGAAAAAGAAACATTACCCTATGGGTGAGAGGATACATCTAGGTCAAACACAACACATCCCACAGTTCTGTTTTGTCTAGCATGTAATGTTTTTCTTGCAATTCCTGGAATAGTTGCCAACACCTAAAATGTGGGAGATTTTACATAAAGTCTTAGATTTCTAACCTCCTTTGGGAAATGAAAAGATGATAACACCACCTCCATTCTGAAGGATGCCATGCAGAAGGGCTGAGCAGCGACCTCTCTTTCTGAACGGGATTAATCACGACTTCAGCCAGCTCTGCAGGCGTCCCTGCTTGCATCTCCAGACCATTGCTACAGGCCATTTCCTGCTCTGCTTAAATGTATTTGTGATCATTAACTTAAAATGCACCTCACAGTCCTTGAACCAGATTTTCCTAGAAGAAAATAATTTCCTAAATAATTCACAAATTCTCATAATCATTTTTTTCAATGCTAGGGTTTGAGCCTAGAGCCTTCAACTGAAGCTATCTCTCCATTCCCTTTTGTATTTCTTTTTTCTAAAACATCCCAGGATGGGCTTTAACTTTTCATCCTCCTGCCTCAGCCTCTGAAAGTGCTGAGATTATCGGCATAATCTATTTTCAGTTATTACTGTAGATTAGTAATGGATGTTACAGTTATTAAGTTGCTTTCTGAAATGAATGCTAGGTGAGACACCGTGCACCAGCTATAAGACTTCAGCCAAATCTCTTTTTTCTGTGGGCTGTATCTATAAAATGGTCTACCTGGTCGGATGCTCCCAGGGCTAGTGCTTGAGAAATCTGGTTTCACAGTAGAGGCCACCGCTCCCAACTTGCACCAGAAAACGCTTTTGAAGCTTGAGAGCCCTCTGCTTGCCTTCCAGTCAGGTCTGTCTCTCACATCTGCCAACAAATTATTTTGCTGTAATTGGCTCTGTCCCCCATCTCTCACTCTAGCTTCATCTACCATCAGGACTTGTCCTGGGTATTTTGTGTTCTTGTTTTTAAACAAAATTCCCTCAGATTAGGTCAGAAATCTGGGTCCACCTAGTCCTGTACATACAGTCACAAGCACATTGACCTTCAATTTCAAAGATCTGTCTCTGAGCAGTGCAAAGAATGCTGGTTAATCCAGTGGGAATTAATTAAGACATTAGAAAAGGAAATGCCAGCACCTACTTTAGGACCCACCACCAATTCTTCAGTGCTTCTCTGAACCAAAATCAGTTGGGAGATGGGGGTGATCCACACTTGTAATGCCTTTACTCAAGAGGCTGAGGCAAGAGCTTTGCAGAAAACTCAGGGTCAGCCCGGACTACATAGACTCCAAGACCGGCCTGAATTACACAGCAAGACTCTATCTCAAAAGCAAACAAAAAGAAGGAGATCGGATCTTTTTTCCTGGTGTGTCCCAAGCAACTATTACGGTGCTTGCTACATGCTGATTATTCAACAAATATGGCAAACTAATGAACAGCTTAATTTATAAAAACATTTACCAGCTGTGATAGAAATACATATAGTAACTTTAAATTTTACTATTATGCTAAAGATACATCAGCATTAATCTTCCTTAAAATAGTCCTCTTCATTTTGGACACACTCATCCCACTGTCTTGTTGCTTTCTGGAGCAGCTCTGGAGATCCTCTTTTCTGAGTGTGCTTGCTTTCACAGGCATGGCTGCCTCGATTGTCCTGAATCAATTGGAAGCACTCACATTTCATAGTCATGTTGACTTTGGGGAAGAGCTAGATGTCACACAGTGCCCGAGCTGGCAAATAAGGAAGATAAGGATGCACTGTAATGTCTTAATTGGACAGAGCCTTTAATTTGACAGAAATTAAACACTTTTTAATTAACCCAGGGCATTGAGACAGCCATGAAAACACACTTACAAAAGAGGACTCACAGATATGCTTTGGAAAGTAGCAACAATGTCGAGACAAATGTGTCCTGGTGAGGGAGGGTATTCTGCCAGGTATTGAGGACAATGCATCTTCTACTGTTTTATTTTTTCTTTAATGTAAACATTGCCTTTTTTTTTAACCGACTTTGTAAATATTCTCTCTTTCCATGGAGAGTCTGAGACCTACTGCCTATTCTGGGCCATAGGAGCAAGGTACAAGCTCATTTAAAAACCATAAAAATTGTCTTACCAGTTGATTTAAATGCAGACAAGGAGGTCCTCCTCGCTGTCAGGGTCAGTAGGGCCAGCAGTGGAGATGAGAGCTGAAGTGCGTTTAGGGAAAGCCTAAATGAGGGGTACTGAGATGCACTGAAGCCTTCCCATTCTCCTGCTGTCCCCTTGCGCTAATGCACCACGTGTTCTACTCGCAAGAGACTCACTGAGTTGGAACGCAGCCTTTAAGGCCTCCCAGGGCTCTTTCCTTCCCCTAACTTGGGGACAGGTAGATTCTCCCCTGGTCTACTTTGTGCACACCCTAAATGCCCTCTGTCTTAGTTACTTTCCTCTCATTGCTGGGCCAAATAACTGACACCCAAAATTAAGGCAAAGAAAAGTTATTTAGCTCATAATTTGTGGAGGTTTCAGTCCATAATCATCTGGCTCCAAGGCAGAGTGGCAGGGCACGGGGGCAGCAGTTCAAGGTGGCAGAGCAAAGCAAAAGCACCAAGAGCAAAAGGGGAGGAGCAAACCTCTTTTGCTCCCTGACATTGTAAGCAGGCTACACCCACCCATACCATCATCCTGCCCTCCTCCTGCCCAGGCTCTGGACGTTTACAAAGTAAGGACCCTGGCTGGCTGAACTGTAATCATAGAGGCCAGAGTGTAAGTTTTGCAAGATCTTCCGGTGTTCTCCCAGCATGCCACAGGCAAGGCGCTAGCTTCCTTCTTCTTCGTGACCTCTGCTTGCAGCTGCTGCCGTCTTCCAGTGGGCGGCAGAAGCAGGGGCAGCTGGGAGGGAACTGCATGCAGGAGGAGAGAACAACAGAGACTGCCGGGAAGGATGGAGACAAGGAAAGAACAACAGAAAAGCGAATAGAAGAAAGAGATGGGGGAGTGGCAAACTAATTGGGTAATGTCATAAAACTGAGATTTGCAAAAGGAAGCAGAAATGGTAACAGATACAAGAAATGTGGAGTGAAGAGAGATCTGTGCTCGCGGTATAGACATCAACTACACAAAACAGGCACTTGGATAAAGATGAATCCGCAGCTTCTTGCTCCTTGAGAGGCTGTGTGTGATTGCTTTTTTATTTAAATCCACCAACATCTGTGCGGAATCTGCTGTCCTCGTCCTTAGCAGTAAAGTGGCAGAAGCAGTGTCAGATATGGAGAGGAGCTACTCTGACAGAAGCCACAGCAGGCTTCCACCTGTGAGTTCCTCACACTCTGTGGGTGCTCTGGACCTCGAATTCCCACCTGTACTGTGGATAATGAGGAAAATTATTGACCCGTCCTGGTGTTATCATTTTTTTCCCACTCCCGCCTTGAGCTTTCGTTAGTTTTCATTTCTCATTAGGAGCACTGTCGAAGGGTGAGAATTAAACACCTCCTGATTTATTCTCCTGCTGAAAATGGGAAGTTGGGAGCCATGGGGTGGATTGGAATGGAAGCCCTGGTGGTGGGCCACCCGGGGGCCTGAGAGCGTGCAGGGCTGCTCTCCTGTTGGCTGGAGGATGATGCCAGTGGCAGAGCGGCCAAAACGCATGGGAAACTGCTGTGACACCAGGAGCCTTCCCAATCAAGGACAATAGCCTTCAGTCATACGTTCCCCCACTTCGCAATCTTCGCACTAACTTTTCAGTATCATTCCCATCCTCAGTGATATATCTAGTTCCCAGAGATGCTGCACCTGGTGTGCACAGGCTGGGCCCAGCTCATCTGTTGCTCCCCTACCAAGTGGCAGGCACAGGCCCAGTCCTCACATGTGAACAGTGTAGGAGGAGGAATTAATGCACGCATACAGCGAAGGCTGGCTACCTTTCATTCATATGACTGTATGCATTGTGAACAGTGGCTTGGGTCACTACCAAAAAAAAGATAAGAGCAGTATCGAAGCTCTTTTAAAAAGGAACTAAAACTCCCAAATGAAGAAGCCTTTCCAAATAGGTGTACACTCCAAAGAAGGAACTTGATAGGAACTTGAACTGGTATATACACCTATGTTCATAGCAGCATTACGTACATTAACCAAAGGTGGAAACAGTCTAAGTGTCCTTCAGTGGATGAACAAAATGTGGTATATCTCTACAAAGGGCTATTATGTAGCCTAAAAAAGGAAAGAAGTTCTGATATGTGTTACAACATAAATGAATCTTTGAGACATTATGCTGAGTGAAATAAGTAGGACAGAAAAGGAAAAACACTCCATGACTCACCTAGCACAATTAAATCACAGACACAAAGCAGCATATGTTTATCTGAAGCAATCAGCCAGAAGGACTACAGACTGTCAATTTGGGATGGTGGGGAAGTTCGAGAGATGGATGGTGGTGATGGTTATACAGCAATGCAGACGTGCTGACTGTGTTAATATTTCCAGCTCACTCACAGAACATCCACACTGCCCATACAACTTGTAACTAGTTCTATTAAAAAAAAAAAAAGGAAGCCATTTCCCATGATCATGCAGTTTCAAGAAGGCCTGGTTAGTGTGCCTGTGTAAACTGTGACTTCCCTCCGAGACACACACTTGACCCCATACTTCCAAGTCTGGAGGTCACTGGAGATCTTCCCATGTAAAAGGCTGACTTCTCCAAATCCCACTTAGTGAGGTGCACCACCCAGCTGGAGACTGCTTACTTCTTACAAGGAGAGCACCCTCCAGGTATAAAAAGGTACTGCCTGGTTGACTTCACCCCTCCCAGATAAGGGTCAGGGACTCACCTGAAATTCAGAACTCAGCCATTTGCTTATAAGGCCCCAGAGTGAATTGCAGTTGTGTGGCCTTGCTCTTCTTACCTAGCGAATGAGAATACTAAGGTCTGTACTATAGCTTAAATGAGCTTATAGATGTTGAATAGCATCTGGGATAAAATAGATGTTCATTGACTGTTATACGTATGAGATAAACGTTAGCACCGTAGAGCTGTAGGAGACAAGCTGCTCATGGCAAGGCAGACAGGAAGCAGAGACAGAAGGGAGGAGCAGGGCAGGATGATAATCCCTATAGCCCACCTCTTTGGACCAGGTCCCACAGCCCAAGAGCACACTCAGCCGTGAGCTCATCCATGGACAAATCCACTGTGAGTCTGCCCCCCCCCATGATGCGCTCAACCCCGAAAGCCCAATCTTGGAGTGCATGGAGGCTTTGAGGACACATTCAGATCTGAACATCACAAGTTGGCATGAGGGGCTGGGGAAGAGTGGCCGTTGCTCTGAGGACAGGAGCAGAGACTTGTCAGCCCTACAGCTGACCCTTGCATGGGCCAGCCAGCCTGAAGGAGCCAGCAGTAAGGAATAATCCATAAAGGAGATGAAAGAAGCTGTCTGGGACACGTGCAGTTCTGAAAGAATCCCACTGTTCCTCTGATCTTTCAGCTTATTTCTTAATATTTTGTGCCATTTAACTCTTTGGTGATAAAGACACAATTTTTCTCACATTGACTAAAATATTCACTCATTCATGCCTAGGCAATGTCTTAATACCTGGGGATCTCATGTGCTTTTGGTTGGTAGCATAATACCAAGAGAAAATTCCCTCAAGGGGAGTTCCAGGATAAAACAGTCCAGGAATTCACCAGAAACAAACCATTTCTATCAACATGATGGTCTGGATGACTCTGATTGTACAAAAACGCTTCTCCCGTGAATCTATACCCTCATACTACCAGCGTCAACTTGAACTTGCTAACTTAATTTTCTTAATCTTAAATATTCAGGTGCATCTTCCAAAAACCTGAAGAAGTTCATAGAAAGGTATGTGGGCAATGGGCCTAAGGAATTGTTCTTAAAGTTGCTTCTTTATTTTTAAAAAAGGATGAAATAACCATTTGTCTTAGTTACTTTTCTCGCTGTTGAGACAAAAATGCCTGACTTCTAAAGTTAAAGGAGGAAATGTTTATTTCAGCTTACAGTTTGTAAGGTTTCAGCTCGTAGTTAGCAGGCTCCAAGGCAGGTTGAAGTGGCAGAGGTGAAGCAGTTCCTGGTGGGTAGAGAACAGCAAAGCAGTGAATAGAAATTGACAAGCAACAGCCCTCTTTCTGTGCTTCATATCCTATCCAGGCTATGTACCCAAAGGGTGGGTACCACTGACACCCAGGGTGGGGCACCCTTAATCCTCACCTCGTACCATGAAGCAATGCCAGCATCATATCCTTGATCCTGGCATCACACATCCTAGTACCAGCAACCTCCAAAAATCCCCAGCTATGACCACTTCAGGCTCTGAGAGCCTCTACACATGAGCCATGACACCATTGTTCCCTATAATCATTTTTACTGAACATTGATATTTCATTGATAGTTTGGTCATAAGGGCCTGGAGTGAATTCCACTTACATGGCTTTGCTTGTCTTACCTAGAGAATGAGAATACTACAATCCTTACCTGACAGTAGTACTACAGCTTAAATGAGCTAATGGATGTTGAATAGCATGTGGGATAAAATAGATGTTCATTGACTGCTTCTGTATGAGATAGATGTTATCACTGTAGAGCCACAGGAGACAAGCTGCTCATGGCGTAACAGACAGGAAGCAGAGAAAGAAGGGAGGAGCAGGGCAGGAAGATAATCCCCTTAACCTACCTCTTTGGACCAGGTCACACAGCCCAAGAGCACACTCAGCCATGAGCTTAAGTTTATTTATGTACTTATATGTTACGTGGTCTCACTACATAGTTCAGACTTGCAGTGATCCCCGTGTCTCAGCCTGAAAGTAGGGGGTGTGCCAGCACACCTGGTTTCAGAGCTGGCGCATCATGCTCCAGGTACCAGGGCTGGCACAGCATACAATACTGGGGATCAAACTTGGGTCCTCAAACTCGCCAGGCAGGTACTTAGACCGCCGAGTTGTCTCCCTAGTCTAATACTGATAGTTTTTCAATCACTATACAAACACTAAGGTATCACTGTCTGGACCAGTAAGCTTAAGAAGCAATTAAGTCTTGTTGATGCCCTTGAAGTATAAATATATATATGTATGTATATATATATATATATATATATATATATATGTATTCAAATCATACATATATGATTTGAATAAAACTTAGATCTGGCAGAAGTTACTAAAAAAAAATAACATCCAGTTCATCTTAATGAACATGGGAAACATTTCATATATATTTTGGATTTAAGACTGACAAATGCATGCACCTTGAGACCATATAATAAGCGAAATAAATCAGACACAAAAGCTTAAATACCACATGATGCCTTTTAGGTGAGAGACCAAAATACAAATAAAGAGCAAGGTAAAAGGTACAAAACAGGAAGTAGGGAGCTAGATTTTGCTCAGACGAGAAAAGAGATGGTGGAGAAAGAGAAGGGAAGGGAACGTGGGTGTAAAGAGAACAAAGCTGTGTTACACACGCGCCGGCTCCCCCGAAGGAGTGCCGTTATTATTGTCTCAGTTATCTTTTACTCGTTGGGATGAAATATCTGACACCTGAAATTAAGGAAAGGTTGATTTAACTTACAGTTTGTGGAGGTTTTAGTTTCTATTTAGCTGCCTCTAATACAGACTGGCACATGCCAGAAGGCAGCAGTCTATGGTGGCAGAAAATAGCAAAGAGCAGAGGGGAGTGGCAGTAGTGTGGCTTTTGGCAAGCTTCTCTCTCTTTTTCATGTTGACTGAGAAGACTTTAGCTCTTTTGAGGAAGTGGAACGCTCTACCTTTTTAAAAATATTTAATGTCCTTTAAGAGATGAGTCACTCTAAGGGCCGATGAGATAGCTGGGCAAAGTAAGCACTTGCTTAGGTAAGCACAGGGGCCAGGGTTCGATCCCTGACACCGAATACTGCACTGGTCCCACCCTCAGGCACGCTTAGCAGGTGATGGAGTCCAGGCATGGTGGTGCACACCAGTAATCCCAGCACACTAGGGAGGCAGAAAACAGGAGGATCAGTAGGAGTCTGAGTTGTGTAGTGAGACTCTGCACAAAAAAAAAAAAAAAAAAAAAAAAAAAAAAAAAAAAAAAAAAAAAAAAAAAAAACTAAGAAGAAAAAAACAGAGAGAGAGAGAGAGGCCCCCCCTAGGGTGGGGCCTCCACACTCAAGGATGTGGAACTGATGAGCCCTTTAGTTAAGCTTTTAACTTCTCAACTTGACACAGTGTGTCATCCACTGCAATTACATAATGCAAGCAAGTATGAATAAAAAATAAAAACTGAAAAATTTCTAAATGGAAGTTGACTCCCGCAATGGGCTGAATGCAAGCCCTCAGGAAGGCCTTTTCCTTTAGAAGTTGACAGCGTGCCCACAGCTGTCCAGATGTCCTGTGACTCTGGACAGGAATAGCCAAGGTAACGCACCAGTGCTTGTTATTAACAAATGCTATGAAAGACGCTAAGAGGGTGACAGGGTGCCTGTTCCCTGAGGATTTCAATTCACTCTATTCAGTTTCACGCATTTATGTGGGATTTCCCTAATGGGAACATGAGTTAGAGATTATAGAGAAGGGAATAGGAACAGTAATTAGATATACTAGAATGCAAGAAACATAGAGACATGTTTCCCAGGATGATGGCCTTATAAGAGCAATTCCCAGGCCGAGGCTGTGCTTTTGGTAATAAAACTAGTTTTTCAGATGCCTGACATTCAGAGTCTATCTGTGACTTCTTCTCAGCATGTCTAGGAACCAGCTGTTGGACCACCCCGCCCTCGTCATATATGCCATGATTGGAAATGATGTCTGCAATGGGTGAGTCACTGAGAAAGGGCTCCAGCATTCCTCTCCCCTCCTTTCCACACCACCCCACCCCATTCTCGGGGCCTACTATTGAGTGAATCTCTTTATCTTAAGCAACCTCTCCATCTGTGAAATGAACAAAAGCAACCTGTGATGCTAAAAATCCTGTATCCCACCCATTTTTTCCCAATTCTGACGTCACCAAGAGAAAGTGTGTCAGGGTCAACTGTCAGTCATATCACAAGAACTGTGATGCTCGTGACCAAGATCCAAGACTAAGAATCCAGGACTTTTTTTAAAAAAAAAAGAAGAGAAAGCAGAAGCCCAGTTACCCCATAAGAAGACTGTCTTGGCCCTACGCTGACTCACTTCCTCCTGGAAATGACCCAGCATAGACTTAGAGCCCTGGCAAAGACCCCGCACATAACACACAGCCAATCCTGCTCGTGTCCACAGCCCATGGTGAGAAAATAATACTGCTAAACCGCTGGTACCGGTAGCAATTTCAAAATATTGATGGCCTTGGCTACCCCTGAACACTTGGGGAGGTTCATCAGAATCTGCACATGCCCTTAAGTATATGCTTCCTGTGTGAATGCCATCTGGACTGTGATTATGGCCAGAGCAAAAATTGATAAATAAAAGGTGGGACACCGGATCTACAGCAACTCCATGGAGACCACCCACCTCCTTCTCCAGAAAGCAAAAGAGCTAGGCCAAGTGGGTTTGCATGGCTTTCTGGATAACAGATTGGTGAGTGGCAGATCTGAAGCCAACCTGTGGGGCTCAGAGTAGGCCACTGCCCACCGCCCACCCCCTTGCTCTGCTTCATTCACCAACTTTCCAAGTGCTCAGGCCCACCACATGTGGGTGTCTGCTTGTTTAGATACCTTGGTGCAATTCCACTGATGAGGGAAGTGCAGACATGATTAGTGAAATGAGGATGCTGCTTCGTGGTTCAGGAGATCAATGGTCCAGACCCCACCTTGGCCTCCCAGACTGATTCACTGTTCTCCTAAGGATTCCAAGCCAGGGGAGGTCCCTGCCCATGGGATGAGTTACCTGGGACTTTCCAGGAAAGAACAACAACCTCTATCCCACTTTGTATAACTCTGTAACCCAACAGTGGTTCTCAAAGCTAAAGAACCTGCTCATACTGCTGCTGAGTAGCTGAGCTGGGAGCCAGGCAAATTCTTCTGACTGCTGTATGCTTTGTGTGGTATATGTTGGCTTTCTCAACTTTCTTTGCACGGGGACAAGCTTGGGCTTGATGGCAAAGAGGCCATGGTCCCTGACCTCAGTAGGTCCCAGAAAGAACACACTGAGCCCACACACACAAGAGACTGAGCTAGTGTCAAGCCAGCCCATGTCCTGAAGCCCTCAGCTAAGGTTCTCCATAGGGACAATGCAAATCCACTGTCAGAGCGAAGACAGAGGCCATGGCTCCGACAGCTCTGTCCTTTCCTCCAGCCCTGTCTTGCTTCCCTTTTCCAAAGAGCAGAAGAGCAGGCAGCCTTCAGCCAGTGACCTGCACCAGCCTCTGCCTCGTGGGATCTGGGCAGAGAAGTGGCAAGCATTTGGGGTGGAGAATAGACCTGGCATTGTGAAACGTCCCTGCAGTGCCCGCTTTGTGATGCCCTGTGGAGGGGTTAGAAAAATAAAGACAGATGGCAGTGCTACCTCCCCATCTGTCAGCACCAAGGTGGAGGCGACATCCCAAAACGAGCAAAGGGATTTCACAGGACACTCACACCATCCCAGAGTTGCACAACAAGTCTGGCCTGAAAAGAGTGCTAGGATATTTGTTTGAATTTTTTCCTCTTCTTGGTTATGATGCTGCTAGCTCTTACTGGCTAATACTGCTGTGTACTTCTTTCCCAGTTCTCTAACCCACATAGTTACCCAGTAGGTATTGTTTACATGAACGAAGGTTACAATCTGAAGATGGCTTTTTTGGGTCAGGAATTCAAGGAGGAAGGAAATACAGGTGCTCCTCACTTTCTCATGGTGACACTGTTCAATGTCACCTGCAATGACTCAGCTTCCTTGGGCTTTTTCTATCACTGCTCTCTGTAGAAAGCCATCTAAAGGGAGTGATAAAAAGTGAGAAGAAATCCCAGGAAAAGCAAACGTGAGTGGGCTGTAGCAGAAGAACCTTAGGGCAGGGGAGGCAGCGGTGGGCAACTGGGGATGTCCTCACAGCATCACGGGGGAAGTGACAGCCCTTCCCCCACATCCTGCCCTGAGACCCCTGAAAAGAACACTGTGATTAAGGAGAACTGTGACGATCTTTGCAAGTCTCTAATACCAGTCAGGCCCTTTGACATGGTTCTGTTTTCACAGCGGACATAGACATTGTAAATTGTATCTTTTCACCCTATGAGAGAGGAAGAACTTGTCACACAGGTTGTCCTCGTCCCTCTGACCCCCAAGCATCATTTTCCTACAATGTGGATATTTTAAGATCTGCCCAGGACAGCTGGCCAGCACCACACAGAAAAGAAGCAGGTAAGGGACAGTCAGGTCACAGACCCTGGGGAGCCTAGAATGCTGGTGATTCTTGCTATCTAGAAACCAGCAAGAAAGGAAACAGACAGAGCTTCTGGTTTGTTAAGGGGTCCTGTCTCCTGGACCCCATAGTTGGAAACACGGGTGGCAAAGGAGGTGATAAAGGATTTCCATCCAGCCAGCATGCCTGGGTCATGCCTGCCTGCCAGGGACTTCCCATGTTTCTCTTTGCATGGAGGAATGGGAGCCCAGTGAGTCCCTAGCTCACCCCCAATCTGTGTCATGATGCTTCTCATAATGACACTGGCCCAGGTAGTTCGGATGCCAGGTCCAGGCTACCCTGTCATCCCTACTTTGCTTACCACTGCAGTGTCCGGATACCCTTGGCCACACACTACTAAGGTCAGCCCTTAGTGGGGACATGGAAATGATAAGCGAGAGATCGAGAGCAATAGTCTTCCAGGGAGGAGGGAAGCTCCAGGGCTAAGACTGCGTCTTTGAGATGGGAGCCCTATGATGCTGCTATAACAGGCTGGCATGAAAGAAAGAGCTCAGTGCTCTTCTTGGATGACTGAAAAGCGTCAGTGCTGGTCATGGGTGAAGTCTGCACCCTCAGTCACACTGGGACTCTGGGCATCAGCTCTGGTTCCAGGAAACTGATGTCTTCAGGGGCTCCCTGCCTTCTTCCCCAGAGAAGTCAGTCTCTGTCTCTGTCTGTCTGTCTGTCTGTCTGTCTGTCTGTCGGTCGGTCGGTCGGTCAGTCTGTCTGTTTGTCTGCCTTCCTGCCTCTCTCTCTCTCTCTCTCTCTCTCTCTCTCTCTCTCTCTCTCTCTGGCATCAGCCAGGTGACAAGTAGATCTAGCAGACATTCCTACTGCATAATGAAATGGTCACAGCAAGCCATGCACCCAAGCAAAGAGGCTTAATTTGCATGATCAGGCACAATTCATTAGGACAAGGACAGGCTTCTGGACCAGCCCTAAGGGCAAGGCTCTTCATCTGTTCCCAGCCTGGCCTCATGTTCCTGACATGCAAGTGTGTGTCAATGGGAACTGATCTGCCTCTCCTTGACACCAGCGCTGTATCCATTGTGTCCTTAGGGTGATGTTCATACTTCTCTGTAAGCTAGGTGCTCCTGCCCCTTACCTATCCTGTGAGAGTATGAGTGTATTTGTCACTTTCTTGTCAGTAGGAGAAACTATGCAACCATTGTCTCTTAAAAGAGGAGAGAAGTATTTTAGCTTATGGTTCAGAGGGCTCAACCCATGGTTCCTGGCTTAGAGGCAGAAAGAGTATTATGATGATGATGATGACGATGATGATGATGACGATGATGATGATGACGATGATGATGATGACGATGATGATGATGACGATGATGATGATGACGATGATGATGATGACAACAACGACAATGAAAAGGCCCAGCAGAGGAAAGGTGCTCACTGCATTGTCACCAGGAAGCAGATAGAGAAAGGGCCGCCTGGAGACAAGAATACACCCTTCCAGGCCACACCTCTGACCCACTTCCACCCGGCCCTCACCTCCTCACACAGCATATCCAGCTCGTGATCCACCAGTGGATGAATGCATGGATGAGTATAGCACCCATGATCCAATCACCTTCTAAAGCCCCATCTCTGAATGACCAAGACTTTGAGGGACAGTTTAAATTCATAACAATGAACCAACCCAGTATGCTAGGGTGGCCCAGACCTGGTGTCTCCAAACACCTGCATTAAAAAGGATCAGCTACTTCCAGCTCAGCCCATTTAGCCTTGGCAGACATCAGAGAGGCCTAGGAGCTATTTCCCAAACTACAGAGGCTCTCTAGTACCCCCAAAGTATTTGTACTTAATCCTCAAAAATATCACCAGAGGGGAAAGAGTGTATAGATCAATGGCTGCAAGAATTTTCAAGGAAAGATCAGAAAACACCTTTTGTGGCCATCAGAAGACCCTTCCCTTCTCCAGCACTGGGATTTGGTTGGTTTTGCTCTGCAGGACTACTTAGCTAACAGTTGGTGCAGGCAGTAAACCCCATAGCTAGCTGTGCAGGGTGGAACCAAGATGTCCAGAGAATGTTCCATGAGCAACACTAGGGCTCCATTTTGGTTTCACTTAGCAATTAACCACTTGGAGCGTGTGTTTGGTGTGTGGGGTGCGCTTTCATAGGTGGCACAAGTTAGCTCAGGTTTTTTGCTTATCATCAGGGTTGATAAATAATCATCAAGTAGGGACCTTGGGAGATTTTCCTCCATCTTTCTCATCTTACTTTATGTGGCTGGAGAGCTCCATAACTGCTTTGTGCAAAAGTGTTTTGTGGAATGGGGATACAGCTTAGCAGTACAGAGCCTGCCTGGCAAGTGTGAAGACCTGAGCATTCCCAGTACAAAAAAAGTGGTTTTGTGTCATCAAAGTAAAATAAAACAATGAGCGTAGCAAAGCCTAAGTTCACAGAGAGCGGGCCCTACTTGTACCAGTAGCAGAAGGCCGACAGCAGATACCCAAATCACCTTTTATGCCAATGCTGCTGTCATGCTTCAAACACAGTAAATACAAAACCTGGATACTCTGCTGGTGCATGCCTATAATTCCAGCACTCTAGGATACTGAGGCAGGGCCATTAAAAGTTTGAACCTGGGCTCAGTTTAGTGACTTACTAAGATTTTGTCTCAAAATGTCATACATAAATAAACAAGCAAAGCCGGGCGTGGTGGCGCACGCCTGTAATCCCAGCACTTGGGAGGCTGTGGCAGGAGGATCGGTGCGAGTTCGAGACCAGCCTGGGCTACAAAAGTGAGCTCAAGGCCAGCCTGAACTGCATAGTGAGACCCTGTCTCAAAAAGGCAAAAATAAATAAATAAATAAATAAACAAGCAAACCAATAAATGACTGGTGATGTTGCTCAAGGTGAAGGGTTTAATCCTCAGCACTATGGTAAAAGAAAAAAGGAAAATAAATTATCCACTTTTATCAAGTTTGGTAGCGCAATCTATAATATCAGTTCCTGAGGATGCTGAGGCAACAGGCTCTCAAGTTCAAGATCAGCTTGGGTAATTTAGCAAGACTATTCAAGATAAAAATATAAAACAAAGCCGGGCGTGGTGGCGCATGCCTGTAATCCCAGAACTCGGCAGGCTGAGGCAGGAGGATCAGTGCGAGTTCGAGACCAGCCTGGGCTACAAAAGTGAGTTCAGAGCCAGCCTGAACTGCATAGTGAGACCCTGTCTTGAAAAAGACAAAAAATAAAATAAAATAAAATAAAACAGCAACCAAAAAAGTAGTTTAGTGCTTTCTTGATTCAATCATCAGTATTGAAGTCAAGCCACTTTCAAACTTTGATACATTTTGAAAAAGACAATGACAACATACAGTTATGAGATTCCTTAAAATTCAAAATAGCATGAAGAAAGACCGAGAATAAAAATTAAGACCAGTGGCTATGCCAAGGGCCTCACCCTGTACCCCCTCCTAATATCATTTCTGCCCTGGTCCAGATTTAAAGTAAGGGACTCACCATTTTGTCTATAGTAGGATCTATGTTGCATTCCCCAGGGCTGCTATGGTCAAGTAGCGTACACTGGAGGCTCAAGAGAACACAAGCACATCTCTCATCATTATGGAGGCTAAAGTCCAAAATCATTAGGGCCAGGCTCTCACCAAAAGCTCAGGTAAAATGCTTCCCATCCTTTCCTGTACGCACCAGCATGCTCAGCGACTCCAGATGCATAGCTGATCTCTTCAGTCTCCCTGTGCATGTCGATATGCTCTCCTCTTCTGACAAGGATCCCAGTCCTCCTAATCCAGTATCACCTTACCTCGACTAGCTATACCTGCAAAAGCCATGTTTTAATATAATGTTCTCACATCCCAATATATGTCTTGCCTTTTAAACAGGCTGATAAAGATGGATGGATGGATGGACGGACAGACAGACAGACGGACGGACGGACGGACGGACAGACGGACGGATGGACGGATGGATGGATGGATGGATGGATGGACGGATGGATGGGAGAGGGTGTGTGGATGGGTGAATGACGAATAGATTGACTGGTAGAAATTTGACATAACTTCTAATGTTGTATTCAATGAATTTTGTATATTCCTTATTTCTGTTCTTCTCTATACCCATTGAAAATAAAGTCAATCACTTTAAATTCAAAACTCCCCAGTTGAGGTACAGTACTTACAGTACTTTCATCTCCCTCAGGGGTGCTCTTTGACTTCAATGATTGATTTTATAACTAACATTAGCCCTTTCTATTTCTGTTGAGCTTCCATGAAATAAGGAGCAGAACTATAATTTAAAATCAGCATAGCATTTATAAGGCACAAAAACTATTACATAGAGAAAGACAATGATATGAAACAGAATTATTGATAAATAATGTTGTGGCATAGCACAGCATGGAAATCTGTTCGAACACACACAGAAGCTCAAATTCGGTGTAGAGTGCAGAACCATGAGTAGGATATAGTGTAGACCCAGAACATAACTTCCCTTTTCCAGGAGATTCTGTTTCCTTAACTGTGATGTATGTGCCAAGTTTTAAAGACCAAGTTGCAGAGCCCAAAGCTACAAATAAATCATAAGCAACATCAGAGCCCTTTGGCTCCTTTATGTGTAAGTTAAGGTAAGTGATTTTGTCCTGCAGGGATAATAGCCCCTAAATCTTACCAGCATAAAGCATCAAGCACTTCCTCCTCACCCAAGCTGCACATCTATCAGGGATCCCAGTGGGACTAGGCCCAACACTCACGTGAGTGGAACAGCTATCTGCAAAATTGCTCACAGCAAAGGAAAGAAACAAAAGAAAAAGAACATTCTAGAGGCTTTCACACCAACAGGCCTGACCCACCTTGGTTCTATTGATGACCCACTGGACAAAGCAGTCACATGGTCCACCCAATCACAAGAGAAGCAGAAAGTAAAACTGACCAGGCCAGAAAGTCAGAGAGCCAGGAAGATTTTCTAAGTTAGTACTCATAACCAACCACAGTGTGCATGTGCAGATGCATTTCTGTGTGTGTGTTTGTATGTGTGTGTGTGTGTGTGTGTATGTGCATGTACATGTGTCCATCTGTGCTGTGTCTTATATTTGCATGCTACATATATTCGCATACATCCTCTGTTCTTGGAATAAACTCAGGCATGTTCTGTTCCTTCTCCCTCAGGAAGGCCGACCCTGTCCCAGCAATGACCACTCCGGAGCAGCTCTACTCCAACGTCATGGAGACACTTGAGCACCTCGATTCCCATCTACCCAAAGGCAGCCACGTGGTATTATACGGCTTGCCAAATGGAACCTTTCTCTGGGATAATTTACATGACAGATATCATCCTCTCGGTAACCATTTGCACATGCTTTAGTAGTGATCCTGTGTGTGTGGTTTGATGGATGTAGAGCCCTTTCAGGAAGATGCCCAAGGCACACCACAGAATGTGAGTCAGAGGCATGGAAGGAAGAGAGCCAGGTGCAGACCTGAGGGCATTACCCCACCACACACATGGGCAGAGCACAGCGCAGAGACAGAAAGGGCACAGTAGCCCAGAAGGAATTAGGACAAATGGAAAGGTTGGAGGCTACACTGGGAAACACCTTAATAGACACATTACAGAGGACAAAAGCCTAGGCCCAAAGAGAGTTCCCCCTCCGTGTTCAGGCCTCCCCTGGTAGCCACTTAGAGCTCTACTGAACTCAGTCCTAATAGCAGATGGTTCCCTGCATCTACATTCTAGAGGTCCCTGAGTTTCAAAGGTCTTAAAGTTTCCACAGAAACTTTCTAATAGCAGCTCTGCTTCTCCAGAGAGTGTATGAAAATGTGAAAATGGTAGCTGCTTGCATTAGGAAGAGCTGCCATGCCGATCCCGAAAACAACCCTGTGAGAACAATGTTATCATTAATCAGAATCCTAGGACTCAGACAAATTAGGTAGCTTGTAAAATATTGTACAGCTAATGCATTGTATGCAAAAGCTGGGTGTATAGGCTCATGCTTTCTGTACCCCAGAAGGCCTGTCCTTTCCAAGGTTTTTTTTTTTTTTTTTCAGTACTGGGGATCAAACTCAGGACCTTGCACGTGCCG
Organism: Myocastor coypus; assembly: GCA_004027025.1. Taxonomy (NCBI): domain Eukaryota; kingdom Metazoa; phylum Chordata; class Mammalia; order Rodentia; family Myocastoridae; genus Myocastor; species Myocastor coypus. The sequence goes on along the minus strand of PVJA010005190.1, from coordinate 8,725 downwards.
GTCAGGTGCTTATGCCACTGAACTGTCTCCCCAGTACATCGAAACTATTTATTAAGTGCCCACTATGTGACAGGCAGTGTTTCACCCAGCAGTGAACACAACCATCCAAAGTCCTGCCTAGGCCTAGGTTACAGTGGAAACAACTCCAAGGGTAACAGACACCCAGAAGAAATATGAAGCAGAGAGAGCTGCCCTTATCCTTCCCTGGCCAAGCCCACCTCTCCCATGCCTCCCTCAGGAAACACCACCCTCTCCTAAGAGAGCGGGGGTCCTTTAACCAGCTTTGTGAAGGTACTGCTCTCTTCCCTAGGGAGGATAAGGTTACCAGAGGATGAAAGCTGTCTCCACGGGATTTAGCACATGTGTCACAAATATTACCACCAAAGCAGACATTGTCCCAACTTGCTAGGACAGCATGATCCTCCTGTTCAGGCCCTGTGACCATAGCCCCAGAAAACCATCATGGGCTCACTCACAGGAGAACCCAGTCCACTCCCTTTGCACGCAAAAACTCAACCACGGAAGCTAAGAATGTCACTGTCTCGGGCTTAAATACTTTCATCCCCCTGAGAGATTCCCTAATGGAACCAGGAATTCCTAGTTGCAAAATTTTTCTCAGGCTACAACATCCCTGAAGAAGGCAAGTTGCGGGGAAGATTGGGGGTTGGGGCAGGATGATGTGATCCAATTGACTTCCTCACACCTAGAGGGACTTCTGGTGTGGCTCTGGGCTCTTTTCTCATTTCAAGCCCCATTCTCCCCACAGACCCTTCTGTGCTTGCCACCATAAATCCTCTCACAGATGGCATGGGCTGCCTGATTTAAGAGCAGTCAATAATGAGGGCTCTATACCACTCTGGAAGGCCTGAGAGAAGGGGAAAGGCTAAGAAAGTCCGTATCTACTCCTGGGGATTCTCTAGGCATAGATTCTCAGAGGTACAACAGCCACCCCTTCCCCTCCACCCCAGGATGCCAAGGCCCTAGTGGCAGAGTCCCAAGGAGCTGCTAACACCTCCACAGTGTGCAGGATGGTGTCCTGTACCCAGCCCCTGCACAGTGCAAAAGAGAGATAAGAATATACGGGCTAAATCTGCCCAATAGAACCCCTAGTTTAGGTAGGAAACCCCAATTAGGAAAAAAGTGGAGGCCATCTAAATTTGTTTAATATGTAGGTAATTATTCACATCCCAAGTTAACCCTGCTGCCTGGTTGCCATGGGAAATAAGTGATAAATTTCTTGAGGAAATATCAAGGTTCTTTCTAGGAAGACTTGAAGGGAGAGGTGGGCGCAAGCAAGAGGGAATCTGCAGCTCAGAGCCAGGACAGGGCCCCACTCCTGGGCGCATGCAGGACCAGCTTGGGCAATGGAGACTGTGTGGGACAGTCACCATAGCCAGTTGGGGCTGTGACAGGCCGGGACACGTGGGGGACAGAAAGCCTCAAAAGAAAAGAAATTAAAAGTAGAGGGAGGGGCCCAGCAGGATGGCTCAGTGGTCTAAAGAGCCTGCTTAGAAAAGCTTAGGTGGCTGCAGGGACCGCGGTTCGATCTCCGGCACCACATGTTGTGCCAGCCCTGCCCTCAGGGCAGGCTGAGCCGGCCATAAAAATAAATAAACAAACAAAAGTTCTGAAACAAGAAAAAAAACTTAAATTAAATTAAATTTTAAAAAGTAGAGGGAAAGAAGCATCCTGTGGGTGGAAGTGAGGACTTGGGGCCTCTACGTGGCAGAATAGAAGCAAGGACAGCAGTCAGCAGCGCTGGGTCTGGCTGCACGTGAAGAAGCAGAATAGTGAGCCAGCGGGCTGCTGGGACTTCAGCGGTGGCAGAAATCCCATGGCCTTCCGGCCTGCAGCCTCACTCACTCGCACAATGAGATGATGAATTTCGTCCGTGTTGGGCACATTGACTCCATGCCCCGGGCTAACCGGTCTGGGGTACAAGTGGAAAGTGAGCGTGTGTCCCCTCGCTGTCGTTTTCCTGTGCACACTGAGATGCCTCGGATGATCTTCTTGGGGTTTTTTCAAGTGTGTGAGAAATGTTCACAGACCTCGCCTCCACTCCAGAGCCCACGATCGGGAGCCCTAGGTTTTACGTGTCAGCCACAGCACGATAGGTGGCTGTCAGGCAAGAGACCGGAAGGAGAGAGGAGAGAGGGAGGAGAAGCAGCAGGACCAGAAGGAATCCAGTCCTCCAGGGACTGGATCTACAGTGCTGGTCAGGACAGCCCTCGATGGGCCCCATGTGTCTCTCTTCTCTTTGCTCTGATGTGCATCTGTGACCTGTTCCAAAGCACAAGCTAGGCCATTTGCACTGAATAGGGTCATATATGGGACCCTGGGCAGCCCCCACCCAGGACCAAGGGGGAAGGCAGGGCATGGTCCCCTCAGCTCAAGGGTGTGTGGGGACCTCTGAGTCCACAGGGGGCACAGCACTCCACGGTCAGAGCCCCAGGTGCTCAGAATGGTCTTCCAGGATCACGGCCCAGGATAGCTGGGTCAGGCCTGTGTACTCCATAAACTTGGAAAGGAAGAGTCAGTCATCTACCAGAATGAGTGCTCTCCCTCATCTAAGGGAACTCAGCACTGTGTTCCATTGCCAACAGTGAGCTCCTGCCTGCGAAGGGCTTTGTGCAAGGTACTCAGGTCCACATCAAGCCACAGGATACTCAGATTCCTTTTCCCTGGAGCTGAGTTAAGGACAGCCCTCCAACTCTGTCCTCACGCCATGCCAAAACTATGGACAGCTCCTAAAGATCCTTCTCTGACTCAGAATCTGAAGTAGGTCTACAGAAAAAGTAAAGAGCACATATTCTTCAGGAACAGTGCTGCCTGGCACGGTAGCAACACCTGTAATCCCAGCACTTGGGAAGCTGAAGTGAGAAGATTGCTTACAGCCAGGAGTTCGAGATCAGCCTAAACAGCCTACCGAGACCTTGGCTCCAAAATAAAGAAAGTGAGAACAGTGTTGAGTGGCAAGTTAGGGCAGGTCCTAAATGTTAGTTCACCTCCCAAAGGCTCTAAATGGCATGATGTCCAAGTACAGGTCACATGCCAGACCCCTCTGTTTTCCAGGCCAGCTAAACAAAGATGTGACCTATGCACAGATTTTCTCCTTCCTGAACTGCCTGCAGGTAAGCCCTGCTGGCTCTACAGCTGCATCCCACCTGTGCACATACACACACAGGTTCACACAAGCACACACACACACACATACACACACACACACACACACACACACACACACACCTGCAACCCAGAGCTGTTCTTCAATCACAGAGTGTTTTCCCACCCTTAGATCAGCCCCTGCCATGGCTGGATGTCCTCCAACAAGACACTCCGGACTCTCACCTCTGAGGTAAGACTGTCCCCAGCCTCTAGGCCACATCTTTGATCACTCTTCCTGCGTCTGCTGCAGTTTTCATCAGGGACAGGTTCCTGGTTGGCATGGTGGTCCCGAAAATGGTAAATAGCAAAATTAAGCCATGGTGTTCAAGATACCTAGAGAATTGGGAGAACCCTGTCTCCTGCTGCTTTTCTCTGTCTGTCTCTATTTGTGTCTGTCTGTCCTATGTATGCACACATACACACACACACATATTCATGCACATGAACACATGCATATGCACACATGCCTATGTATACACACACACACACACCACACACACACTGTGCAGCTTGCAGAAGCACAGACAGCAGACCTGAGCAGGTTCAGCCCTATGTACAACTGGGCTCCCTAAAGTTAATGAGGATCTCCTCATGCCTTAAAGGGAATCTGTTGTTCAAGCGAAATGATTTGCACTTCTTTTACAAATAGAGTACACTCTGTTTGAAAAAAAATTCGCTGAATTTTTAATATACAGTGTAAAAATTGAGAAAACATAAGAACAATGAAAGTCCACTCAAAACATTACATGCGTATGTGCCTCCACTATGCTCTGTACAGACACGCATGTTTAGTTCCTCCTTCGTAGCATGAGAATACACATCCATGTCCTCTTCTATGCATCTCAACTTTGACAAATCTCCACATCATAATGACACAACCTTTTTAAGGAACATAGCCTATGAACGTACCATGACTTATTCAACCCTTGGTGTTAGACATACTGGTTGTTTTCAGTCCTTCACTATGATAAATAGTACTGCAACAAACTATCACACATATGAAGATGGTACCCTCTATCTCCTTAGGTCAAATTCTTGTAAGCACTAATAGGGTCCAAACACAGCGCCAGGCTTAATGATTTGATCCATGATGCCAAACTGCTGAAAAAGTAAAAATAATTGACATTCTCACCTACTCCTGCCAACATGCAATATTAGCAAGGCATCTCTGCTGATTCCCCGGAGAAGTAGTATCTTATCTAAATTTGTCCTGATTTGATTCCTAATGAAAGTTACCATTTTTATATGTTCATTGGTCACTTGTAGGTGCATGGCATGGAATGTGTGGAGCTGGTCTCCACCCGCAGTTTGGAGGGAGGAAGGTGGAGGGAACAGACCAGGGTGGATTTCTTACTCTGCCTCAATTGTCTTGTGGAAGTTCAAGTCCAGGCATCAGAGAATTCTCCATTGCCTTCCTCCACAGAGAGCACAGCAACTCTCTACTACACTGAAGAAAATTGCAGCCAGAGAGAAGTTTGCAAACTTCGATCTTTTCTACATGGACTTTGCCTTTACAGAAAGTAAGTCATTTGTTTTAGATATGGACGGGGACAAGTGCAGAAGCTACCTTGCGGGGCATGTGGGGTCGTACCTGGAGCAGTCCATGGATGGGCAGTGTTCTCGCACCCATATCAATACCAGTACTGAAAAAAGGCAAAGGTAAAGCCCGGGCACTGTCTTGGGACATGGCATCACCTCCCTTCTTCGCCACTAGCTTAGAGCCTCAGAAGCCACAAACCAGCTGGACAGAGCATTCAGCTGGCTGACTTCAGGCCAGTGGAGTCTCCTCCCTTATATATTAAGTACACACTTACAGCACTTATGTAGTGATTCCACTCCTCATTGGGAGCTGCCTGGAATCCTTAATTCTTGCTATGTCCTCTTCCTTCTAGTCCCTGGCCCCTCCAGGAACAGTGATCGTCTTGCAAATAACTCAAGTTTGTCCGTCTATGTGGCAGAGGCAGCTCTTATTCCATTGCACATAAACACAACCTTTTCTTTACCTGTGCATCTGTTGGTGAAGATACAGGCTGCTTCCAAGATTTAACTATGAAGAGTTGCACAAACATGCATGTGTGTGTAGCACTGGGCCATGGGGTCTTCAACTCTTTCAGGAAGATACCCATACCTACAAGAGGAATCTGGGTCAAATGCAATTTCTAAGTTTAGTGTTTAGAGCAATCTCCATACAGATTGCCACAGTGGTTGTGCTAATTTGCTTTGCCACCAACGAAGAAGAAAGACTCCTTTTCCCCGCCCCTCCCATAGCTTTACCAGTTTTTACTTGATTTTTTGATGACGTCCACTCTTTCTGTGGTAAGATGGAATCTTGGTGTTATTTTAATTTGCATTTCTCTATGGCTAGAAGTGTTGAACATTTTTTTCTGTATATGTAATTAGCCACTTGTAATTCTTCTGAGAAGAGTCTGTTCATTTACTTGCCCACTTTTGTGTTTGGATCTCATTTTGGGACAGGGCCTAATTTTTCTTCTGAGTGCTCTATATAGTCTAGGGTTTGGTTTTCTGTTCAAGGAGTAGTTCACAAAATTGTTTCCCCATTCCATATGCTTGCTGTCTCTTCATTCTGTTGGTTGTTTTCTTTGCTATGGAGAAGCTTTTCCATTTGGGTGAGCCAAATAGCTCATCAGATTAAAGTGCCTGCTTGGGGTAGGGGGTGTCTATCCCTGGCCTGCCAAGCTGGCCCCACCCACAGGGCATGAGACTGGGCATGGTGGTGCATGCCTGTAATCCCAGCACTTGGGAGGCTGATAATAGGAGAATCACCACAAGTCCAATCTACATAGTGAGACCCTATAGACCTTATAGACCCTATCCTAAATGCAAAAAAAAAAAAAAAAAGCTTTTCAAATTGATATGACCCCCACTTATTGATTCTGATATTTCTTATGGAGTTGGGATTTTGTTTAGAAAATATTTGCCTATGCCTATGTCTTCAAGAGTTTTTCCTATCTTGTCTTCCCAAAGTTCAGTATTTTGGGTTTAATCTCTAAGTCTTTTGTCAGTCTGGATTTTAGTCGAGCGCTTCATGAGAGATACGGGCTTGGACTGGCTCGTCTGCATGTAGACCGCCACTTTTCCCAGCGTCATTTGTTGCTATCTGACCTCCAAGGGTTGCTTTTGGCCCCGTTTCAAAGCTCAGATGACTGAAAGTGCCTGGGAACCTAAGGTCTTCTTGCTGGCTAGCAGGCCCCTGCTTGCCTGTAGGCTAAATCTAGGGTTGGGGAGATGGCTCAGTGGTCTAAGTGCCTGCCTGGCAAGTGCAAGGTCCTGAGTTCTACCCCTAGTACCACATGCTGTGCAGGCCCCCAGAACCCTAATTTTCAGTGCTGGCCCTGAGACTGTACATGGTGACACATGCCTGTAACCCCAGTGCTGGGAGAGTGGAGACAAGAGGATCACTACAAGTCTGAGCTGTGTAGCAAGACACTGTACCAAATAAATAAATCTTTTAAAAAATCTTTAAGTCTGAATGGGACAGAAATGAGGGCCACGGCAGGGCCTTGCATAGCAAAGCACTGGATGACCTGGGTTCTCAATTGCAATCCAGATTCCCAGAGCTCACACAAAAGGACCTTGAACCTGAGCCTGAACACAATCACTAAGAGGGAGATCAAAGAATTGGTCTAGCCAGGCGTGGTGGCTCACGCCTGTAATCCCAACACTTGGGAGGCTGAGGCAGGAGGATCGTTGTGAGTTCGAGACCAGCCTGGGCTACAAAAGTGAGCTCAAAGCCAGCCTGAACTGCACAGTGAGACCCTGTCTCAAAAAAAAAAAAAAGAATTGGTCTAGGGTGAAGTAAACAAGGCGCACCCCAGCTTTCAGGGAATGGATTCATTTTCAGCATTTTATCCAACTACTCGAGTAACTGACAAAGAAACGAGTGTGGTGACCAAAGCTAGTGATTTATCTCTTACCTCTTGACTCTACAAAGTATTATTTATGGATTGTGGTCCATCCAAATTTATTTTCATTGCTAAGCAATTTTTCTACCAGAGAAAAGCCTCCCCGCTGATTGACTGCCAGCTGAGATAATGCTAATGAAAAGCTTCACGGTGTGTGAAAAGGAAGGAAGACTTCTCATCTGGAGCTTATCGTCTCTGCCCCCCCCCCGCCCCTGTCCCTGTCCCTGGCATCAGGATGGAGCAGATGGCCACTGTGAATTATCCAATATTACATTAGCTGACACGCTGTGCATTGCAGGCCACAGGACTTCAATCCTAGCATCTCTTCAACATGACTCGTCTCTCCTAACTAGATTTCTTGCCTACGTGATGCACAGTTCTCTCATGAGAAGAGACATTTTGATGAATAACCTCTCATTGAAATGCAAAGCTGAAAACTGACTAATGAAATCCTGGTGTAAACAAACATACCACCAAGTGATCTTTGATCATCACCAACCTTGAATACAGACAAAGTTATTAAAAATATGATAATGTCTAACATTCACACAGGACTCTTTCTTTCCCAGAGTGACACCGATCCTTGTTATTTATGATTCCTGGCACTGCAACAGCCCTCGGACATTCTATGGCCCCCATTTCTACACCTGGGAGTGGGACACCCGCATCTGTTTAGCAAATCTCCATAATAATTGTGCAATCGTGCCATCCTCATAAACGTTGTGTTTAGTACACAGCCAGAGCCAGGAAAGGGAAACACAGCCTCACACCCTTGTGATTCTGAGTGAGAAAAATCAGCACCATCTAGGCTCCTTAAAATGCAGAATCCCTGGCCCCACCCTGATCAGCCCAACTGGACTCTGCTGCACCACACCCCGCAGATCACCTCAGTGCCTGCCAAAGTTCAGGACGGAAGCCCTCCAACGCTCCACAGCTAAAAGCTTCCTTGTTCAAACACCAGAGTTTCGCTGAGCCCTCTCCATGCCATGAGCTGTGTAGATGCTAGGAATATAAAGGTCAGCCAAACAGAACTCCCCCCGTGGAGGGTATGAGGAGAAGAGCTTTAGCCTTGACACAACCCCACCCATGGCCTGGTGGGGTGGAAAGCGGCCCTTTCCTGTCCTCACAGCACAATAAATGTAGTTCAACAGCAAAAAGTTGGGTTAGATTAAACTGGACCTTCTACATCAGCATGGCCACAACCTGACAGGTATTGCCCCTGCTTATAGGTTTCCATTAGCAATTCAAGCTACCTCCTGTGGACCATCCATCTGTTTTAACTGTTTGTTAATAATTGGTGTGGTCAGGCTTGGTAGCACACACCTATAACTGCAGCTCCCTGGGAATCTGAAGCAAGAGGGTGGAAAGTTCTAGTCCAGCCTGGGCAACTAAGTAATTTAGTCGGAGTCTGTCTCAAATTTAAAAAAAATAAAATAAAATAAAATTTTAAAAGACTGGGGACCTGGCTCAGGGTAAAGCTCCTGGGTTCAATGCAGACAGAGAGACAGAGACAGACAGACAGACAGAGAGACAGACAGACAGACAGACAAGGAGGAAGAGAAAAGAAAGAGAAGAGAAGAGAGGAGAGGAGAGGAGAGGAGAGGAGAGGAGAGGAGAGGAGAGGAGAGGAGAGGAGA